>VYZT01037757.1:0-20280 GCA_013400735.1 Pomatostomus ruficeps | reverse complement strand
TTCTTGTTTGGTTGTGGTTACCATTGTTGTTTGTTTGACTGCCTCATTTATTTACGTATATATATGTATATATACATGTAAATATATATATATACATACATATGTATATATATACACACACACACATATATATATATTAGTAAAGAACTGTTATTCCTTTTCTTATATCATTGCCTGAAAGCCCCTTAATTTCAAAATTATACTAATTCAGAGGGAGGGGGTTACATTTCCTATTCCAAGGGAGGCTTCTGCCTTCTTTAGCAGATACCTATCTTTGAAACCAGGACAATTGGTCAGTGTGCAGTTAGCCTTCACTATTGCAGGGGCTCATGTCCACCAGGAATTGTATCTTTTTTACTAAAGTCTAGACAGACAACACCCACAGCCTTTCCCTCAACCCACTAAGTCCCTCACCTGGTCATAGCAGGAGGTCAAGCAGGACCAGCCTTTCATAAATGGATCCCATTCAGCCCCACATATTGTGTGTCTAACTGATATAACAGGTTACTGACCATTTTCCCTTGGATTATAGAGGTATCTTTCTGCTCCCCTTTCCTGTCTTCCAGCTCAGAGGGCTGAGTACCCTGCGGATGACTGGCCCTATTATTCCCCCCTCCATAATGTGGGGTTTGAGATCTTGTCTCTCTTTACAAAGGTTCATTCTCTCTGGTGCTACTGTATGCTCAGTTCCTTTGTTATTCCTTCAACTAGTTGCTCTCCTGGTGACTTGACCAGGGCCCACTTCCAGCTGCTGACACTGCTGGAATGTGTGAAGCACATGACTGCAGACAGTCGCCTCACACCCATAGCTTGGTTGTCTCCTGTTTGGAATTATGTTGGTCTTTACAACATGGCTACATGCAGTGTCTCACCATTGTGTGTCAAGGGGACCTCAGAATTCTGCGCTATGGCCTCCTGCCCCTTTTCTCCCTATCTTTCCTTCTCATCCCCCTAATCTGTTCATAGTCCTTGTCCCTAGGCACAAACAGAGTTTGTGGAGGCAAGGACACTTCTGTTTTCAGAATTCCTGTGTTTTCTGCTGGTGTCTACTGACAGTGTGTAAGATACAGGGATTCTGGGAGAGGTAAGATGCCTCAGTTCAAACTACTATGAAGAATTGAATTCTACTGCATTTAATGGTTGCCACTGTATATTTCCCAATTTTCTATGTACCTTCCCAGACGTCTCAGGCTATTACTTGCAAAAGCCTTGAGAACTCACAGTGAGAGTAATGGGATCTGCATTTTTGCTTATTAAGGGCTACTCATTGCAAGTGCCTTGAACGAACCAGATCTAGCATGCCTCAGATTAGGCAACCAAAACCAGCAGGTATTTTGAAATGTACCCTTTGTGTGGAACAGCCCCTCCTCTACAACAACGGTGTAATAATTCACTTTGTGGAACACATGCATGCACTGTAGTGAGAAAAACTCCTAAGAGAATTCATAGCTCCTTCTTCAAAACAATATGTATTAAATCATTTGGAGGGCCACACACTGAGTATCAAAGGGAAAGCAGTACTGGATTATTGTTCATTAAGTGAGCATCGTTCATCCAATGCACCAAAGGAAGCAGGAGTGCTGCTGAATAAAAAGCCTGTGGCTATATAATGACACCACAGTTTATTTTAAGGGTCAGTAAAGGAAGAACACAACTTTCATGATATAAATTCTAGTATTAGTACATTATGGAGAGCTTATGCTAGACATAACCTTCCCACCACAAAGGCATTGCCTTTTTTGCTGAGTGCAGACCAACTCCAGAATGTTTTATACCACTTCCTCAACATACAGCACAACAACACTCTGCACAGTTGCTTTTTTAGAGTTAGGTCACTAATTGTTTAACAGCCTTCCCTGCCCATCACCATTTACCCACTTATTTTTCCATCCTTAATGCATTAATGACCTTAATTGGTCTCAGGAAGATGATGACGGTGACAAAAACATAACTGTTGAAAAGAAGCCGGTAAGATCATCATGCTTGTCAGCTGGAGGACATGCCAGCTTTCTGGGAACTAGAATTTGTGACTTTGTGTCTGTCAAACTTGGTCACTTTTGTGAGGCTGAAAGCCTAAACTAATATTTTCTGCCTTGCTGCCTATTTCTGAATAGTTACTTTTTCATCATAGTCATCACCTTTCTCTAACTTGAGTGAATTTGAGTTATCTATCAAGGATGAAAGATGAAAAAAAAGGTAACGATGACAGCTAGCAAGCTGGGACATATCCACTGAAACATGTCGGCTACCAAAAAGCCAGCATCTCCTTCAGCTGATGATCCTGGTCCTGACTCTTTATCTTCCACACCCTATACACTGTCCTTGTGTATTTAAATTGTGCTTAAGTCACTGTATGCCTTTTCATTCCATTACATTCATTTGTATGGTAAAACCTGCTTTTGTCTCTGCTGCGTTGCTAATTAACTGCACTTTCTAGGATCACAAGCTTCACAGAAAGAGGGGTGAGGTTGTATCAAACTACCCAGAAGGATAACTGTTTTGTGACACTGGGGTAGAAGAAATGGCGTTATGCTAGTATTTGTCACCAACCTCCTAAATCTGCTGATACAAGGAAATAAATAAGTTATCCTCTCTCACTTCTGGCAGAGTGGGCCAGTTGAGTTTAATCCTTCAGTGAAGGTGGTTTCACATAACCTACTTGACTGCCAAGGGAGGAGGGAGCACCCTCACACACATTCTTGCAGGAACCTATAGAGGTTGTAACCTCCAGGTGGTGGCCAGTGGTAACCAACGAAGGACAGTAGCAGTAGAGCAGAAAGTGAACAGCTTCCTGAGGATTAATAGCAGCGCTCCATTGAAGTCAGCCTTTTCTACCAGGAGGATGCAGAATAAACTATATCAGGAATAGAAACCCAGTTTAGATTGTGTGTTTTTATTTAATGCATTCATAACAGGCCCAAGACAGGAACTGAATCAATTTACCTGCTCATGTCGGGTATCCAGCTATTGTAAGGAGTGCTACAAGGACTCATGAAACCAAGTTTCCTTTAGCAGTCAAAATCACAGTGCTGGTGCCCTGTCATATAGGATAAAAGATTCACATAATTTACATATCTCTTTCCAAAACAGAGGAATACTTTAATTCGGGACATACACATACAAGTTGGAGAAGTCATTTCCCATCATCACCATACCGCATGTTCCTGGAGAACTCAATATTTGTAATAGCTTTTTTTCTCCTATCCATGTTTACCCAGGAGAAACATAATTAGAGGTTAGGATAAAGAAGGCTGTAAGAAAGCAAAACAATTCAGTAAAGCATTAGAAATTCTGTTGTATTTCTTGTTCCAAGAAACAAATAACTATTCTTTACTGATGTTGCACCACAGGAAGGGTGCAAGAACAACAACAGAGATCTTGGGCTGATGTCATTGTTTTCCATGACAATAGCTTCTCGAGGTAGTCTCTCTTGCAGTCAGGTCTTATTGCAAGATCTCATCTATTACTGGTGAGAAAGAAAAGAGAACACCCACAGACACTCTCTTCTGGGAAGTGGGCAAAATGATGGTCTGGTTTTCTTCCAACAAATAAACTCACAGCAGCTAGACTTCAGTCTGCTGTAGGGGTTTCTCACAGGCAGATTCTCTCTCAGTGGCATCAGGTTAACTCTTTTTGCTTGTTCAGTGTTTTCTTTTAAAAACTGCATCGCTTCACACAGGAAATGTTTGGGATTTACAAAATCCTTCTTTAAAATGGCAAATATTTTATTTTTGTACTGAGACATGCAATGACTTCTTTTTATCCAAAGTAATAAGGGTTCCATTACTCAAATTATGAAGAGAAAAGCTTTGAAAACCTGGTGGCTAAGAGGCAGGTTATGGATAGCATGACATGGGTGCCTCAGAGTAACTTTTACATGGAGGTGGTTTAAACTGAGTTGATTTTTTTTGGTGTTAGCTCTGGCTTAACATTGTTGCTTGGAAGGAAGTGCTGTAGAGAAGTCCTTGTGGCTCTTCTTCATGCTGCCTAGTATTAAAGGTAATATTTATTAGTTTATGCAGAATCTCAGACTAGGGCTGGCTGAGACATTCACACAATGGAGGTCATGAGTAAATAAGCCTCCTGGGAACCTAAACACCAGGGGGCATGAACACAGAAGTCTCTTGCAGAATGACTCTCATCTGAATATCCAGCAGGGCTGATGCCAAGACTGACCTGTTAGAGCCCCATGCAACCAAACTGGACTCATGCAGAACCTTCCTGCACTGACAAAGCCAACTTCTGCAGTATCCCTCTCTGGCTGAGAATAGAACCAGCTCACAGAACGGCCAGGCTAAAGCTGTAACCATGACGGTGCTGAAATCCAGACAGCTGCATCAGTTCATGTGAGGGCTTCACCAGAAAGTATAGCCAGGAACAGGCTGGGTCTTAGTGACACCAGCTCTGCATCTGGGACATGGTTAAAATCTGTATCACAAATAAACTTGATAACCAAAGGCTGAGTTCAGTGATGAGCATTGCATATTTTTATGATGAGCTTCAAAATATTACTCATGTTTCACTGAAGTCCATGCATCTGGAAGTCGCAAAGCCAAAATAACTCTCTAGGAGAGACCAGTGTCATAAATAAAGAAGCCCAATTCAAATTAAAACACGCATAAAATTTATTTTGTGTCCGAGAATTTGAACACGCAACGCCATGATTGAAAAGGAAACAGTACCAAGCCCGGGGTTGGAACTGGGTGAACACAGGTCTGACCTCTATCACATCAGACCTCCCTCCGTTCACCCCGGTTGCTTCTAACAGTTCACTTTTATACAGTTTTGCCCATAAAGTCTGGATCTTGGGTATTGTTTTTGCCACCCAGCATATTCATGAAGGGTGCTATTCATGGAACTGAGGTGGACAAAACATATCCTGTCTTTGATTAATTTCTTATCACCGGGGATGTTGTCTGATGACTTGTGATGTTCCTTATCTTGGGTCTTGATTCGAACATTAACACTCAAGCTGGGAGTGGATTTTCGGAGATTGCGTCAATCAACTCTGCTGGGAAGTCCTCCTCGAAAATGTAGATAGCAGGAGTCAGCTCAATGCTTTCTTGATGAGCTGCCACTCTCCGTAGCTCTGTTTTGTGATGCAAAATTGGCTCCCGGGTGAGGCTGCAACTTTCCAGGGCAAGTTATGCTTGTTTTTAAAATTGGTTATAGCTTAACTTTAATACATATTCCGATATTACATATTTGAGCACGAATTTCACGTATTCATTCATAACACCAGCAAGAGTCACCTGCAGAAGCAAGAGATCAGCAGTAGCGAGACACAGAGAAGACAGCTTCATACAGAGTGGCAAGAAAGATTTCATATTATGTCAAGTCACCTCTGAATTATCTTTGAGTAGTGTCTCTGGGCTGTAGATTAGGTATACCACAGACAAGTGTCAAATTGGCTGAAACTACCAGGATTTATTAACTACAGACAGGACTGTACTAGCACGGCTGCACTGCTGCTGGGGCAGGTTTTCAGACGGAAAAGAGGTTAATCCCTGGAGCGCCAGAAACCCACAAAAATACCCTGCTATTGCCCTATACTCTTCTTTGCAAGAAGTTTCTTTTAAAAAGAGCTTTCAAATACAGACTTTACCTAGCTATTTTACTTGAACTTATCAGTAGAAGGGGAGGAAAAAAATTACCCTGATGGAAAGCAGTTATGATGGAAGAAAGACAAGCAACAGTATAACTACTATAAAAGATAGAGGCATTTTATTTTACTTAGTTTTTTTTAAAGGTGGGAAAGAAGAGACGGTGAAGCAAAAGAAAGAAGCCTAACATGTTTTAAGGCTTTTTACCTATAGGATTCAAAAATATTTCAAGTAATGTTAGGTTCAAATGGAAGGTGAACGGTTCTTAAAAAAAAGGTTAAAATTAAAACCTTTTTCCAATTAAATAATTTTTATTTAAAGGAAACCTGCACAGCTCTGATCTTTAACAGAACACACCTATCAGGGATGCAAAAGCTGATGTCCTTCCCCACTGCCACAAAGACCAAACCAAAGCAGTTCAGGATGGTTTGTCATGAGATCATCATCCAAATACACTTTCCCTAAAGCTCATTCATCTTGAGTATCCCCTCCCTCCTATTCTAAACTTGGGACTGAAAAATTCAAAGTTTCTTTTTTTTCCCCTACCTTTCCTCCTTTCACACATGCTTCTCTCTCTTTAGTGACATAATTCATAAACCTTAAACAGATCTTTGAAGAACAATGTATTGGTGTCTTTCTAAAGCACTTTCACTCTTTTAGTCATCCAACTAAATCTAAATTCTGTTTCCAGTTATTTATTTGTGAGTAACTGAAACCAGAATGATTCAGCTCATGCAGCTGGCACAGATTCAGGAAAACTGATAGGCTGATCAGATTTTTATCAGTTAAAATGAACGAAGATTTTTAAAACATTGAAAAAATATTGCCTAATAAAGTTCAATGCAAAAGCCCATGTAATGACAAGAAAAAGTTATTTTTGGATATTAATGTGTTGTCTACCAATTCTTTATTTTCCTTGTTTAGCAAAAACCAGAACAGGCATGCCACAGCACTTATGCATGAAAGTAGAGCTAGTGCTCTTTAAACAAAAGAATCAGCATGAGAGTTCTGAGCATGTTCTGAAACTAAAACCATTAAAAATGTTGTTGGGATCTTAAATATTTATTTTAAAGCTGAGTCTAATTCTAGCCTTCAGAGACACAAGACTGTTTACCAAATAAGGCATCAAATTGCTTAGTTTCTTTGAGATAAGCCATTTATTTCAATATGATTTAATGGTAATGCAATCAACCAAAACTTGACATATTTGGAACCAGCTGTTCTGAATTAGACTCCACAATTCTCAAGATTCCAGTAAGAAAGTTAGGAACAAAACTATGTTGTTTTATTTTGGGTTTTTTTTTCCTGTATTGTCTATTATGAGTACAGAATAGCAACTATGTAAGTTAAAAAAACACCAGATTTTAATAATGCCAAACATCTCAATCGACAGCATTAAAAATACCATTTTATGAATCAAATTTGATCTATAAATAGAAACCAAACTCTACAAAGACTAATCCAAATAATTATGGAATAGGCCTTTACAAGAATGAAATAAATTGGTTCTGCTGAAATGACCAAGAAAAGGATCTAGGTGTTCAGGCTTTGGTAAAGGTTTTGGATCTTTTAGCTATGGGTGCAAGGAAAAAGTTTCCACCTTAGCTAACATGCTAAAGAGATAAGTATTTTCCTGGGTATTCATGATTTTGAAAATAGTTTAGGGATACAATAGTGCTCAGATATTTGTATCCTAGAAATTCTAGGAAGGATTCCTAGAAAAAAGTTCTTTGTCATAGGGAACACCCAAAGAGCCCAGTCCAGGGCAGAATGTTAAGTGCAACCAGCTGCAATCCCTGGTTCAGGGAGCTCTGCCACAGGCATAAGAACTGCTGGACTGATATTTCAAACAAAATGAAGACATGGAGCACAGAAAACAGTCTAAGAGACTGAAGGGAATTCAGGAGAGGGGCAGCACTGATGTCCTGGCTGATTGCTTCAATTCAGATTAAACCTTGGGCACATGGGATCAGGAGTAGCATTTAGGATAAATGATTTCTGAACTCTGATAAAGATGGTCATGTTAAATGGAAAGAAAGTTTCTCAGGAAGGAGAATGTCCTCAGGATCCGTAAGATGATCATGGTTCACATTTCTTAGGAGACTCCAGGATACTGCAGTTGATCAGTATGATGAGGGGGAGTATGATTAGATAAATACCTGAAATTTGGAAAAGCTAGAGAACAATTATAAGTAATTCAGCTACAGGAAACAATAATTCTATCTCTCTGAATGAAATATATGAGAAGAAACATACTTTTATTGCAGCAACAGAATGATATCATGGGCCATATGTCCAAATATTGGTTACATATTGAAGAGTTTTCTGAACCTGTGGAGGTTCACTCTGAAAAATTGTACATCCAAATCCCAAAAAAACATTAGTGAAAAACATTAAACAAAATGTATTTGACTAGGACTGGAGCATAGCCTAATGCAGCTATCTAAATTTCAGTTGGTGATTTGGATTTTAGCTGTCAGAAAGAATTAGTTAAATTCATTTAAATGCAAGAAAGAGTGAAAAATGTCTTTCACCTTTAGGCACCAGTTTAGAGTACCAGTTCAGCAACCCTATCCAAGAACTTGGATCCAGACAGACATCTTCTTCAACTAGAATTGTACAACTAACAAAAATATCTGAATACAGAGTCCTGACCAGGTAAAGTCATGATGAACTGTCACAAAACTAGTGTTTTTCTCATTTTATCTTAACTAAACAGAGAAATTAGTTGTTGAGGAAAGACTCTAGGAAAACAGAATAGAGTTCAGTAAGCATGCAACATATTTGCAGGACATCGAAACTAAAATGTCATGAAAACTTGTAGCAATCTAGGCAAGCAGAAGGCAAAATCTTGTCAAAGACTGATACGAGTAACCTTCAACATGTTAGAGAATGATCATATCCACTTGGAAGATTCACCCTCTTTGAAACAGAGACAGATGAAAGTACATGAAAATCTTGAGATACATGAGGCAGTTGACAAAATAGTAAAACAATACAATACAGGTTTTTCAAAATATAAAATCCAGGCCAGGTTAGCTGGTCAATTCCCTTTATTGGCAAAATGTCCGAAGGGTAGTTTTGAAAATCATCCGTAAGTATTCCATTTAGCTACATTGCAAGAGGAAAGAAAAGTATATGAAAAGAAAAAGGCCAAAAAAAAAAAATTAAATACAAAGGACAGATTGTGGATATTTATATAGCAGTTGGCAAGGTATCACAGCATCATTTATGTATGATCAGCTGAATTTACATGGCTTTACCTGTTTCATTCACTTCCATAACCCATAGATGCTGACCTGAAGTGGAATAAACCTATTTTCTGGCTTAGAACAACTATTTAGGAAGCAAACTGTAACTTCTGTGCTGGACAAGACCTAATGATTTAGTCATCACGATTTCTTCTTTTGATAGCAGTTGACATCTAGTACCTGAGGAAGAAGAAAAATTTATTTGCCCAACAATAAATTACCTAACTACAGGCCTTTTCAGTCTGCACATTATCTAGTCATTTTAAAAATTCAACCTTTGCCTAGACTTTGGATGTTCTTCAGATCTCCATTTCATAAATTAGGCATTGAATTTTGTACTACTGTGTTAAAAAGAATCTAGGGATTTTGTGGACTGTTCCCTTCTTCTAACCTTTCACCATGATAATATTTACATGTATGAAGATTGGACTAATTTACTACTCTTTTCATATTCTCTATGTATCACATCTATGTTGCTTCCTGGATTCCATGATATAATAATTGTTTCGTTTCTTCAGAAATACGATCACATTTCCAATTCATTCAATAAAAATGGTTAGTGGGTTTATCTTCCTCTGATTGTTATGTAAACTTGCCTGAATTTTAAAAATGTATAACACCTGCAGCTCCTACAGAAAAAGAAATCTTAATTTTTTTCCTCCACAGACTGACATCCATACAGTGAAACTTGACATATTTGTTTCCCCACAATTTGGCAGTACATGTTAAAGGAGATACTAGCATTATCTTCCTAAGCCAGCTAAATTTAGGGTGAAATCTTTGACAGTTCTTAAAAGGTCAGAATGGATTTCAAGACAACTATGACATTTTGTCAAGTTTCAGAATTGGTTTGTATATTGTGACATTTTTCTGCAAATCCTTCAGTCTTCTCTACGAATTGAAGGAGGTAAAGAAGTAAGTCACTAAAGAGAATATTTCTTACGAAGGTTTCAGATTAAAGATGGCAATTTCTTGGCAATAAAATAGTTATTTGGCATTAGTGTGCTACAGTTAAGGACTAATTTAGTTTCCGAGTAGCTATCCACAGATAGGGAACATTTAACAATGGTGTTCACTCATTCCTTTTCTACCCATCTCATCTGAAATGCCATCCTGAACCACAGACAGCTACAATCCAAAGGGCGTATCAATGGCAAAGCATATATCAAATTTAAACTCTGTTTCTTCTGATTTTCAGACTGATTGGTGCTATACATGATTAAGAAAATTCACAAGAGGTTTTGTTTGCTTGTCTTGTTTTAAATTGTCTGAACATTTGCATCTCTTGTTTTGGAGAACTGGACTGTTGCCCTTACAATAGATTTGGATAAAACACTAGGAACAGAGGGGAAGAGGGGGAGTGGGGACAGAGCATGCCACCAGTAGTTGGAAAGTATGGAGAAAGAAATTATCATTAATAATTAGAAATGAGAAGATGGATGCCACTCAAAAACTACGCACAAGAAATTATCTTTTTGTGTGTTCAAAGAGTTTGGCAAGCCATCCAAAGGCCTGAAATCAAACTAGGAAATACCAGATTTCTGGCTATGCACAATATCAAGGATCACTTCACCAGGTTTCACTGATGAATTTAGAGGAACATTTGACACTCCAATAACTTTTAGACAATTAGTGGCTTTTAAAGAGGACCAGGACAGTACATGTTTTATGCCAGCAAGCTGCTCTGGCACATACCAACGGGGGACTTAAAAATTTCAGTAACCTCTCATCAAGTAGGAACTTAATGTCAAAAATATTGTATACTTACTTCGTAGAAAAGTAGGCATCTAGTTAGGATCAATTCTTAATATTCAGGTTAAGAATATTCACAAAAACTAGATTTAGACACAGAATGTTGCTTGTTCTAATTGATGAAAAGAGAGACACATTTTCACCATTTAGTTTCAAGTTCTACAAACAATTCAAGGCAGAAGACCCTTGTTACCCCCTTAATTCTTTTTTTTTGGTGAATATTCCTTTTATTTTGGTGATGATTGAAGTTTTTACGTCTCATTTGAGATTCTAAGAATTCTTCCAGCATGGCTGCAAGGTTTTTTTATTGCATTTTGCAACCAGCTGTGATCTGTTAATCTATTAGAAAGAGTGTCAAATGCCTATTGTTTGGTCCTTGAACAGCACAATTCTTACATTTTTTCTTTGTTTCCATTTTCAGTAATGCTGTCATCTCCAGAGAAAACTTCATAAATACAATCTGTCCTATGAAAATAAATTATGTTGAGTTGTGCTTGTTTCCCCAGATATCTTGGGTGTAAAAAGAGAAAACAAAATAAACCTACCTAGCAATTCTTCTCAGCAGAGTCTTAAAAAACTTAAGGCAGAGACCATCTGCACACAGCCAGAAATAGATGGAAGGAACATATTTCGTTGGGAGCTTTCTCTTACCATCTATGCCATCAGTGTGTTAACCATAGTTATCATAGAGAAGATCAAAAGTCCAAGTTTGCTGCAGAATCACATGTACTAGACTTTTTTTATGGGAGAAACTATGCCACCCAGTGGAAGTTTAAAATTATAGAACAAAAAGTGCTGAGGGAGAGGAGGGGGGAAAAAGATTTCCTTAGTATTTAAAATTAAGAAATGAAATCAATAAATTTATTTAGCTAAACAATTTACCATCAAAAGATAGCAAAATTAAAAGAGGAAATTACTCTGGTACTCACAGCTGATTTAATTGACACCAGACAAAAAAAAAAAAAATCACTTCATGTTAATTAGGACTCCCTAAAGACATCTTACCAGACCTTTAATTGTTGTTCTGTTTGCCATGAGCAGACCTGTTGGAGTATGGTGCAGCACCTCCATTACCCTGGAGTTTCTCCTCCAAGGAAAATAAAGCTCTGTATGTGTGTGTGTGTGTGTGTGTGTGTGACCAGGGAGGGGGGAGAGAGAGAGAGGACTGAGCAAGCCTATTCATTGCACAACACCGAATGAACGTGTTTAGGGTACGTCTAGACCCGGAGAGACACAGGCACATCCAGGGCCACCAGAAATACCCAATATTGGCTAGAAAGAACAGTCTACACAAGTAAAAATCATTGATATAAACAGTGTTATAAAATATATTTTACATAAATAGAAATATTGATGTGAATCTACACAATATACATAAATACAAAATTTTATAATATCAAATTATGGTATTTATGAATTGCTTACATTCATAGGGTTTCAAGGAAAAATTATTGAGTACCACACTGCACAGAAAAGTAATTTTTGGATTTCAATGGTCAGAAACTCTTAGTTTCCAGAGTAACATTCTGAACAATTTTATCCTTTTTTGCCACTTTGCCCACAAGTCTCTCTTCTTTTTCTTATGTAATTGTTTTGTTTCTTTCCTCATACACATTTTTACATCCTAATAAAGGTATTTCAGAAAGTCTTCAAAGATATGCAGGTGAAGCTTCATTTAAAGGATCTGTGTAATGGTAGTTAAAGGAAAGCCCCAAACCAGGAACTATTTATGGCATCATACATAATCAAGTACTTTACAAAATAGTTATTTCTCACTAGTATGATCTGGGACTTTCTTTTGTTCCTTTAGTGGACAATTAATCTAATGCTGAATTTTGGTACTGTGGTTTCAAATTAAACCCTAATATTGGAAAATGAAGTTACAGCAAAGCTGACAGATAGAAAGAGCCTACCTAACATCGTCTTAACAGAGGAACTCCCTAGAACCTTGAGGTAAAGACAAAGAACAAGAAAATCCTTTGAAAAAGTATGAAAATGTACTTAAAATATTCTCTACAGACAAAATAAAGAGAATTAATTTTGAAGCTTCTGTATTTTATTTTGCCCTGTCTCTATTGCTTTGTAGGCACTTATGATCACATTGAGGTGGTCTACTTTGCCAAAGCACTTAAAAAACCTGCCAACAGTTTCCATTGTATTTGGAGATATTTTTCTTTCGTTCATTTGTCACTGTATTGGGTCTGGCTGAGATGTTGTTAGTTTGTTCCACTGAAGCCCTCATAATGCTCTGCTAGTATTGGTAGCTGGAAAGGTGTTAATTATAAATTTGTATTTATACATTTGAGCCTTCTCCATATTAAATTGCATTCAAAATGAATTTCACAGTATCGACTCTCTAATATGTTTGAAGTCACACAAAAATATGCATGTTCATAATATAGTAAAAAGATCCCTTAAATGAATACACACATTATTATAATCAGGGAAACTATTAAAAAAAAGGAAGAAATGGTGTAAAAGATTGTACCACAAATGATGGTCATTGCAATCAGAATTCTGTTTTAAACAAGAAGCCAATTAAAGTAAGAAAGACTTGAAAACATAAATACTATATGTGCCTTTCTTATCAAGTTTGTGGCAGGGTTCTTCTGAAATTAAGTACAATCTAGAAATTTTGTGGATTTATTTTTCTTACACCTATAGTATCATTAAAACAAAAGGTCCTGAAATTAATGTACTGTGTAATAGCATCACACTTAAACATAAAATACAAACAAAGTTGTCTGCCTCTTAGAGTGTAGCTACACTGCTTCCTCCGGTGCCCATGGCAAAGTAAGGAGTTTCTGTTTTCCTCCCTGTCCAGTGCAGGGCTTTCAGTCCTGCACTCCTCTGTCTCCCAGCTACGTGCTGACTCTCTAAGCTAGTCTTAAGCATGGTGCCAAATAAATTACCATTGTTTAAGAAACTTCCCCAGAATTTTCGGACATGCCATAAACGTATGTCCATGCCATAAAGAAAAAATACTTGCCTGAACTTTCTCAGTAGCAATCAGCTTAACTTTCTTTATTTTTCTGGTGGAGTATGTAGGAGATGAAGGATTTTACATGGTGGTCAGTATGGCTCCTTGCCTATATAAAGTTACAACCAATTTCCTAGTCAAATTCCAGGGTGGGAAATTACACTACAGTAAACTGCAGTGATTTCTGTATTGCTAAACAGATTGTTAAAGCCAAACCAAAGATGACAGGATTTTCTACAGTGTGTTTTTTATTATCAAAGAATGCACCACCATGGCAATAACAAAAACTATTTTTGTAGGAACTCATCTTCTCACAGCTATGCTATTATGTTTTATATAAATTCTTTTCTCACCTTACCCTTTCCAATTTTTTTCCAATCCTTAGGATGTAAATATACAGCACAGCAAAAGAGAGATGGACTGGCACTCCTCTGACCTCAGTGAACCTATCTAGAGAAATAAACACAAGCTATTTGTTATTTCTCTCTGGAAGTTCTCACTTTCCTGAAGTAGCCTAATAATTAATATTCTCTTCATATATAATGAAATGTTTATTGTCCAATATGTACTACAAATTAGACACCTTCAGTTTTTCATTTTCCCTTCGACCATGCATGCCTCCAGTCCTCCTGATGCCCAGCTTCAAGGATTCTTTCACCCTCACCTGCAGATCTATCACAGACAGGGCCCCCCCAGGGAGAATAGTCTCTCTGAAAAAGTGGTATGAGATGACCAGGTTTTTATTTTGATTGTCATTATGAAGAAAACATGTGGGCATTCTCTTTGTCACCATTATTCCCTTTCTACCTAAACCAGAATGGATGACTTGTATGGGTACACACTTGCCAGTTATTACAAAGAACAGCTTTGAAGTGTAAACTGTTCTATTGTCTCAGTGGGTGGAAACGGAGACACTAAAGATGAGGTCAATATTAGATTACCTAATGTGTAAAACAAGCACATAAAAAGAAGAGGTATTATGAAGACCATAAGAAAGCCTAACATTTGCCCCAGACCTGAAAGATGCACAGGGGAAGGTTTGTACAAAGGGATAGCAAGGCAGTGAGTCCTGTTTCAAAGGAATGGGTAATAGTGAACTCAGCCTTTAAAGAAAGCTGATGAATAGACAACTGAACAGTTGTTTGCCTGTAGGTTATCTATACTCTGAACACTCCTGGTAGAAGCAGTACAAAGAGTGAGAAGGGCTGAGCTTAACTATTTGGATTTTGTTGGGTAAATGTTATGAGTGCAAAGTGGCTCCTTGTTATTGTGAGCATGTAAAGGAAGGAACTGAATCTCTTCGGACAGTGAATGATGGTACTGATGGTACTGGAGAAGTTATTTCTCTGCTGCTTGGAACACATGGGGTCGCATGAAGAGATCTGATCTGTTTTCAAAAAGCTACAAATATTTCTGCCAAGTGGCAGAAAAGACAGCAAATTAAACCCGAAACCCTCTCTTTATAGCGGAATCCAAACTATTCAAAGGAATATGTTGTATGCCATGTTGGAAATGGTTGCGGAGCACCAAATATTTTTTTCATCTGAAGTACAAGAGATGGGATGACTGACAGCTCTGGAGTCTCTGTATAAAATTAGGTGTCACAACACTTTCTTCATTCTGTCTCATGTGAAAGGCTGAAGTATATTCTGCTTAAAATGAGTGTTAACAGACTCTAGAATATTAGAATCTGATCATAAATACAATATTTGATATAATAAAGAGTTTAGTAAACTAATTTCAGTTAAACTTATTATAAATTTAAAATTGGAGGGTTTTTTTCCTTTGAGAAAAAAGCATTTATGTAATGGGCTGGAAATGTTATTATAATCATATGAAAACTTTAAAAATAGCAGGAAATGCAAGATGTATTAGTAATCTAAAAGTAATCACTCCTCTGAATTAATTTGCTGAAGTTCTAGAATGCCCTGGGACTACTGTGGCCTCTGCTATTAATTTCATGCCAAGCACACACATGGTCCCTCTGACCAGAGTTGCTGTGTGATCACTTCCCACCTTAATTTCATAAAAAAATTGACAAAGTTAATATGAAGTGGTAGGTTTCTGCTAAACTGACTTGGTTGGATCACTCAGGCAGTGATGAGGGAGTGCTCAAATAAGCAATTGGCTGGCAGAATGTGGCAACCTTTAGCAGAGGAGGCAGCGACACTGCAATTCAGGGTAGGTAATTAGCCAGCCCACACAGATCCTGATTACTTTCTAAGGAGAAATTACTTAATGTGGAGAAATGGACTCAGAAAAACACAGCACTTGGTTCTCAGCTCCAGGATCTCCGGTGCAGTCAGAGAATTATGGAATATAAGAAGTGGGAAGGGATCCATAAGGACCATCAAGTTCAAATCCCTGCTCCTCAGAGAAATATCAAAAATGAAACCATGTAACAAAAAGCGTTGATCAGACACTCCTTGAACTCTGACAGGTTTGGTGCCAAGACCACTGTGCTGAGGAGCCTGTTCCAGTGACCTACCCACTCTCGGTGAAGAAATCTTCCATCTGAGCTTCCCTTGATGCATCTTCATTCCAATTCCATGTGCCACTGGAGAGAGCAGATCAGCACCTCTCCTCCACTGCCTCTCTTGACGGAGTTTTAGACTGTGAGAAGTTTCTTAGAAGTGACCCACACTGCAGTTCATGAAAGGACACAAGTTTGGCCATTTAACTTGTTTCATCCTCTGCAGCTTTCACACAGCACTCCTCCAGCTACTTTGAAATGAAAGCACGCAAATGATCTTCATGCTGCAATCTTTTCAGTCAGATATCTATGACCAGAAATAAAACATGATTTTTATACCTAAGACGCCCAAGATGAAAATTATCTTTTTCAAATATGAAATTCAAAAAAACAGAATAGATGTGCATAACTACTTAATTTTTTTTTTTTTTTTTTAAAAAGAACCTATCATATTTCCCCTTTGTGCAGACATGCTGGGCTAAGGCTTCTCAAAATCCAGTCTTTCTCAGATTACTTTTAAGAATGTTGAGGGTTTTTTTTGTCAAACCAACGTATATCAGTAACATCTAAAGGGAAGGAAAAAGTGTGGGAAGTATGCAAAGAGTAAACTGTTCTTCCTCAAATTCACACCCAGAAAATTCTTGTTTATTTGCTCCCTATTCTTTAGAAATAAAAGACTGGATATGTGTATCTGCTCCAAAGGCGATACGTGATAGTGCCCATAAATGCAGCAGACAGTCAGAAGCTGTTTCATAACACCCCACGCGAAGCATGTCAGACTCTAACAGGCACCCACATAGGTTCTTCCAAATTCCCATGTTTGTTTACTTTGCTTGCTATCCAACTAATATTTTTCCCAATGTCTAATGCCATAAATTTTCTCAGCAGTCAGATGATTTGTGGATCACATTTACACATGACTGACATTGATGGGTGATATGATTTTATACTTTTAACATAGAAATTGATTTATGTGTCTTGACTACTAAAGCAAGGAGGGCATTTGACATATTTTAAATGAAAATAAAATTGAACTTATCAATAAAATTTTCCTTCTACAGCTGAAACTTTTCTGTTTACTTCTCTACTCTCTGGATAAGTCACTTATGTGCCACAAATTCACAAATGAAGCATGATTGAGTATATAATTGCTATGAATACACCATGGGTATGAATGATCCGCATTGATTCAGAGCCCCCACAATCCTTTCCACGAAAACTTTCTGTAATGATGAAGTGTTCTGTCATGTCAGTACAGATTGTCATTAAAAGCATCCAAGAAAAGATTCAGAATAGTGGTATGCTGGTGCAATAATCTAGAATAAAATGTGAGTTTACAAAGAATGGTTTTTGTGGTTTTAGCAAGGAACATTAAAAACTTGTCAAAACTAGCTATAATAATATAAAACTCCCCAATTTTTCTTAAAAGGGAAAAGAAAAAATTCTTCTTACACTGCCACACATCCTGAAATCTTTTGGATAGCAGTTTTGTTTCTTTAGGAGTCAGAGTTTGTCTGAGACTGACTGGGTTTTATACTGTTTTTACTATAATGACAAAACACTGTTCCAGGGAGAACATGGGATTCTTAGAGACAGGATTACTCAAGTTACATATTGGAGAAAGAATAGACCAGCATAGAAAATGGTGATATAGCAGCTATTAAGGTGATTTTACATCACCCTCAGACATTAAACAAATAGTTAGAACACTGGCATGTTAATGGAAAATTGTTTAAGTTAATAAAAAGAAAAGCTATTAAAAAACTCATAATGTCAAGAAATTCTTCAAGCTCTTAGTGATGGGAAACAGAATCATCTGGTGGAATGCGAACAAATGTTTCTGTCTGCTATAAAGGGATCTGGTCTCCATCACCAAGGCTGTCATGACATCTTGTATGTGTGAGGTGGACTCTTGAAGAAGTCAGGTATCTTTATCAACATGTGCCTGCCTGTGCAGGTACCACCTGGATCAGCTCTATCCCTCTGCAGTGTCCATGCTGCTTTTGATAGAAAGGAGAGCTGCATTTTAATCATGTTGCCTGTGTTACAGAAACTTGCCTCTGGCCCACGTGCACAGCAACACTGAACCCTTGCAGCCAGAGATCAGTCAGATCAATTAGGGCTGGACGGTCTCTCATTACATATTTCAAATCTGTCTGCACTAATTGGAACACAAAGGATCCCTAAAGCAAAGGAGAGCAATGAAGAGTGCAGATTTCTGAGGTGTACCAAAATCAATAAGAGTTCTCAATTCTTTTAATGAGACATGTGTTTAATCACATTCTTTGAAAAGTTCTGTCATTATTTTCTTGAGGCTTAACATCTTTACGGAGGACACAAGAAGTGGTGACAGCAACACAGGCAGCACCTTCCTCAAGGTTTTACTATGAGTCGTGCTCTCCACTTGTTTAGTTTTGAAAAATGTCTCAGCAGAACAAATATTATTTGTGATTTACTTTAGCATGTGAGAATGTCACTGAAAATGGGTAACTACACACATGGTATGTGTGCCAAAACCAAAGGTTCTGCCTCTTTACCAATTCAAATTAATACTTAAAAGAAAGAAAAAAAAAAGAGAAAAAGAACAAAAAATCCCTTAACATTACTATGTTTTAAATCTAGAAAAGGTGCAGCCATGTGTTGTGGTGTGCTATGGCTAGGTTTCGGCCAGGCACTGCTGTCTTCCCCCTCCCCTCGCCCGGTATCTGGTTTCCCCCCGTGGAGGGCTCTGTATTTTGCAATCCTATACAAAGCCCGCCAAATTCAAACCCCTCACTCCTTCCCCATAGGATGCTTGTACCCTCCCATGCCCCCTCGTGTTAATATATATGTAACTGTAACTCCTTATGCCAGGGCTTCTCTGGCACGATCCTGGTGCCCGAATAAAACATCTGGGAAGCCCCTCTGCTTGTCTCTCCTTCCTCAGCATGCCTGGAACATCGGTGGGTTGAATGAAACCCTGCCAGACCTTTGCCAACCCTCGCGTGCCCCTGAAGCAGCCTGTCAGCCCCTGGAACCGCGAGCGGATGCCCGCTGCTCCTGCTGGAGGCACTGCGGCAATTGGCGCCACAACGTAGGGCATTTTGGACCCCCCCATGATCGCCGTGGCAGCAGGGACTGAAGACACTGCCACCAAGAACAGCTGCGTTCCCGTGGCTGAGCCATGGCCGCGGCCGCACCACTGGCCCTAGTGGCCCCACCTGGCTCCACGCAGCCTGCAGTGAGTCTGGGCCGCCGCGTGGTTGTCCTAGGCCCTGCCGCGGCCGCGCCGCCAGAGCTGGCTTTGACCCTGCCGCACATTCACGCGACCAGGCGGCAGCAACCCCCAGGTCCCACTCCGGCGCCAGCCCAGGTTCGCTGCGGGTGCCGCTGCGAGTGCCATGGGGACTGGCCCCGACGCAGCCGAGTGGGCACCTCTGGGCCCCAGCCCTGCCGTGCGTGGGGCTGCCGCAGCCCGCCGAGCCCCAGAGCCACCATGTGTTGGGGCCGTCCGGCCCACCCGGACTGCCGGAGCTGCCGGGCGCAGGACTGCCTGGAGCACACGGCTCCCCCCTGCCCCACCGGGAGCTATGGCGCCACCGTGGGGCAGCCCCACTCCACTGCGGCCGCAAACGGCAAATCCACAGCAGCGTTCCGGCCCCTGCTGCGTGGGCCGCCAGCACACTGCGCACGTGGATCTGCCGCGCATGGAAAACCGCGCGGCTCCCGCCACCACCCCAGATCACCTGCATTCTCTCGGAAGCTGTTTAAGACAGAGAAAGGACCCCGCTGGAATTTTTATTTTTCTGGGTTATTCCTGCAACTGGTGAGAGTTGGCTTGGTATGAGTTCAAGCCCTGGAGAGCTCAGCATGTGGTGTGAGTGGCTCCTGGACCCCTGCATTGGATGGTGGGTCCGAAGTGGGGGAAGATGCTGAGGTTTTTTGTTTTGTTTTGCCCTTTTTCACTCCAGCGGGGAAAGAGACAGAGCTATGGGAATTAACCCTTCCCAAGCTTGGCGTGAGGTCCCCATCCCCAGTTGTACCTCTCTTCCCGCCCCCCCCTCCTATCCCTCATCCCTTTGATAGGATCAGCTCACAGGGCACAAACTGCTGACTGGCACGGAGTTGCTACCGTCTCTCTGGTTCCCCTGAGACTGTTTCTTGCTCCTCTCAGCTCGGAACTGATAGCTCTGGGCTGAAATCTCCCTTGAACTTTCTCTCCATCCCCTCTACTCCAGTCCT
>VYZT01037755.1:33219-72567 GCA_013400735.1 Pomatostomus ruficeps | reverse complement strand
GGATCTGCATCCTCTGTGGATCCCATGGACTGCAGGGGGGACACCCTGCCTCACCATGGGCTCACCACGGCCTGCAGAGGAAATCTCAGCTCCAGCACCTGAAGCACCTCCTCCCCCTCCTTCTCCACTGACCTTGGTGTCTCCATGTTGTTTTTCCTCACATGTTCTCACATCCTCCTCCTTCTCTAAAGGCAGCTGCGTGCACACTTTGTTTTGATTTTTCCTTAAATATGTCATCACAGAGGCGTAACCAACCTTTCTAATTGGCCCAGACTCGGCCAGTGGCATGTCCATCATCTTCAGAGCCATTGGCTCTGCTGGAAACGGTGAAGAATTCCAGAAGCTTCTCACAGGAGCCAACTGTATGGCCCCCTCCCGACTACTAAAACCACAACACTCATACAGGTCTATTATTCAACTAAGCATGTTCATGCAGTGTATACAGTAAAACTGAGAAAGATTGGTTCCTAACTTCAAAGTTTTCTGTCAGTTTCATTCATTTCTGACAGTTTGTTAAGCATCTCACTTTGGTCCTCAAATCCAGGTCAATGAAAATTCACTGGTAGGTGAGTAATGGAGGATCCTAAAGCTTTAGTGAAATCCTCAATAAATATTAATTTACAAACCAATAACATTGGCAAACTTGTTAATGACACTCATAGTCCAAATTCTAGTGTATGATGCTCAAACGAACTTTGCAAATTAATTCTTCAACCAATAAATAAAACAAAAGGGTATCCACTGCTAATGTCTTCCAAACCAATCTCCAGGTAATCACGGTGTGTTGGTATTCCATCCCCAAATAAATATCAGTTTGACAACCCAAAATATTTATATATATCTTTGTTAGGTTTCTCCCTTTAAATTCTATTCCAGGCTATCTATTGATTCATATGCTTAGCACATTCATTTTAGAAAAAGTCAGAGTGACTGGCTAAAAAATTCTTGAAAACGCTATCTGCAAATCCTTTGTAAGAGGGTGAAGTGTTCAAAATGGGCTGTTCTTAATTCTTTCAGTCTGAAATGTAGATGTGTGGGTGAGCACCACATATATGAGTGTCAGAAAATGACTGGGAACATAAAATGAGTAGGTAGGTTGCCAAAACTAACATTGCCTGTTGCTATTGTGCACACCTTAACCTAAGACAATTGAAACTGTTCCTCTGTGATTTGATAAGACTTGATTAATGGTTCTATGAGTTGCCTAAAACTATGACTCAAATCTAAGCCTGAAACTCAGTATTTTTAGATTATTAAAAAAGTGGGGAGACAATTGAGGCAGGGAACTCCCTCGTCTTGTTTACCTAAGGAGCGGAGAGAAAGGTGTTTTTCACAGACACTTGAAAGCAGAGGTCTGTTCCGTGAGTTACCAGTGGATTTTTCACAATGACTATTAAACAATAACTAGAAGCATAAAAACAAGCAGCTCAATTCTTAGATGACTTGCAAGTTAAAGAAGGCTCAAATTAACTTCTTCTAAGTATTAATTCTTTCTCTTTAAAGCAATACAGGCTTAAACTCTCTCCTAGCACAAGAGCATGTTGTCATGTTCTCAAATACTTTAGCAGAATGATCCATTTGACATGATATTATTTTTAGTGGTCTCTTTTTCAAGTCTATGGTTGTAGGCAGACACTGCTCTGAACAATTTTTTTGAAGAGTTAAAAAACGGTGTTTAAATGTCTGAAATATATAGTTAATTTATTCATACTACTATTTTCAGACAACCTATGTTGGATATTTATGGTAAAATGCAACCAACATTCTCACTTTATCAGACTTGTTCCATAGTACCAGGCCTCTGGTAAATCAAAGATTTTTCTGGTTAAATAAAAGATGTGTTTTCTAATACAGTCCTATGCAGACAGTAACAGCAACATGCTATTTGTTCAGATATTTATATAATCATATATTTAGATATTTATTCAGAACTGTTTTCTGAAAAATTTGGATCTCTCTCCATATCATTGGACTTGCCTATGCAGACACTTAAAAAGTGTCATGGGGAAAATCCTGCTCAGTTTGCCCCAAATACCTTTCATCTGGGAACATTCTATTTAGAGTAATCATTTTCTGCTCTAATAGATTCTGGTGATTCAGCCAAGACATTATTGATAACAGAAGCTGCAAAATACTTCAATCGGACATTCTTTGCTGATAGCAATGAAGCTACAGAGATGTTGGTTTCTCTGAGGAGCTGCTAAGTACCAGGGGATTTTTGTTAGAAATTTGAGTATTGTCTGACTCAGACTGAAACCAAACCAAACCATCACCGCGGTAACCTTACTGTCAGTCATCTTTATAGAATAAGTGGTTAAATTCTGATGCAATGGCCCCTGTCTTGATCAACAAGGGGCAGACTTCCAGTGGTAAAATGTTGAGCCTGTACAGCTCGAGGCTAAACCCCAAATCTGAGATAGTTGAAGTGATACACATGCTGTTAGAATGGGCACGGAACAAAGGAGAATGAATAACATTCACGGCAATTATTTACTCCTACTCAACCTCAGTTAATGAAATTTTTGACAGTAGTATTGGAAAGAAAGGTCAGTCATGCATTCCTCTGAATAAAAGCCAATAACACAATGGTTATTAATAAAGCAGTGATTACAGACTTTTTACTGTAACATCTGATTAAATGGTTAGTTGAGGGGACTTCACTAAACTATATTCATCTGCCTTCCACACCATATTTATAAATATATGAAGTTCTCTAATGCAGAACAAAAGTTCTCAAGATTATCTCATTTTACATAAACTTGAATTTTAGACAGGTCTGGGGTCTGAAAATATACAGAGATGCAATAAGAAAGACCATGTTTGCAAAATAGACAACACCCTATGATTTAGGCATTAAGAACACAGGGCTTTCAGATGAAGCAGTGAAGAAAAGAAGATAACTGTGTACACTGTTCATAAAGAGGCATAAGACTCCAACATTAATTAGTCTAATTAATTTGGGTGATTAATTTGGATGATTAATTTGCATGATTATCATGGCACCAAGGGAGAAAGATTTGATGGAATTATTTTATCTTCCTTCTGTGAAAGATTCTGCATGTTTTTCCAAGGACAGTCCCAGACTTAAGAAGAGTTAATCAAGCAGCAATCTTGCCGGCCAATGTATTTATTTTTTCCCCCAAAAAGAAGACACAGAAGAAAAGCTGATTTCTGGGTTTAAACATCTTCCTTACATAATCCTGTTTCCCCCTCTTCATTTCTCTTGAAGGACTAGCTCTTTTTATAAGAAATTATGTACAAGCTAGTTGTAATTCACTGCAAAGGAGCATGTTAAAAATTAGACTTTTTGAGAAAAGTATGGATCAAGAAATTTTGCTTAGTTAGATATCTGGAGGTAACTTCTTAATTAACCATTGCTTGGTAGAAACTCCTTCCTAAATAAACATCAATATAACAATAATAGCAAAAGACAGTGTAATTGTGTTCCCTGTTCCCTCTATCAAGAACAATTAATAAGCTTATTTGTGCGAAATTATTAAAATTAAAGAGGTAACAAAGTGACATGGAAGGAAACTATGGCCCAAAATTTGGCTTAATATCTGTAATCCTATGTGTCCTGGAGATGATGGTCTATATTATGTCAGGAAATGAAATTAAATAAAAGGTCCAGTAAACATAACATGATTCACATCTTGGTACTGAACTCAAAACAGCTAGCTATAAATAGAATAAGCAAAAAACATTTAATGAAGCAGCAGATCCTGATTTCCAATGTACCTTGAACTTGTTTTGTTTTGTCCTCAATTGGAATGACTTTTTGCATTCCAGTGAAGAAATGTTTATTGTCTACAACAAACTAAGATATTTAAAAACACTGGATATGAAAACCCCTGTATCTTACATGCAGCATTAATCATCACAAATTAATGATAAGGAAAGGAAGTATCACAGTCACATTTACAGCAGCACAGCAGCTGTTAAACACTACTTGGCAGTTCCTGCATTGTAAAACCAGAGATGGTTTTACTTGGAAACTTACTGGAGCATGAGTTATGAGGGGGTGCAAGTACACAGAGTGCTGTCTCTCCAGGTCTATTGTTCATGAAGAAGCTTGAGAACTACAGAAATGTGGATTCAAATTTAGCATGTAGGGTCCATAGTTAAAATCCAAGTGTATGAAATTGGGTGCCCATTGAAAAACATTACCTATAGGGATTTGAGCAGTAAATACTGACATTAAGGATGAGCTTTTGTGGCCAAAGGGAATATAACATTGCTGAGGTGGAATCCTGTGCTCAGCCTGTGGTATCTGAGACACAAGTACAGGTTAATTATTCCGTAGTTGTTTTGGCTAATAGAATTGGACATTTTAGGTAAGTCCAAAGTTCTTGTCAGAGGCTGCACATGTCCCAGGACAGATCCTCATGGACATTTTAGCAAATCAAGGGAATGATGTCTCAAACAGCTGCTTGGAAATACAGAAAAGGTTGAAAAAATGCATTAAATATTAATAACATTGTCATACTTTAGAAATAATGTTCACTAATGGACACTAGGAATAATAGAGATTTCAAATATTTTTATTCTCTACTCAGTTACCAGATGATTTAAAAAATATAGGTTATATTTTGAGTTCCTGGGCTTGATTAATGATGGGTGTGGAGGACATTTAATTGTTCTAGATAAAACTTGCACATGCTGTTACCAATACTTAAGTTGCTCTACACCAGTCATGAACAGAAGCCCACAAAGAGTTTAAGACACCTGGCCTTAACACTGGTGCCCCATTCATGTGAGTTACAGGACAAGGTCTTGGATGGCTTCAATGTGTATCATATGAAAACTTGGAAGTGAAAAAAGGTGATAGTCTGAAATAGGAGGGAAATTTTTCGGAGCGACAAAATTCTACAGAGAATTAGTCTCAACAGCTGCTTAATTGATTGTTAAATAATTTCTCTTTAGATCAGTACTTTGACTGTTGGACTTCAGTAAAAATGTATTTTGTACATATATGATCCTATATTTCTGTAATATCACAGCTCTCTGCTGCAAGGAACTAACAAAGAATTATAAGATATATATATATAATTTTTCCTGACTAACATTGTCTTTTTAACTTCAGCCTCCCATTTATAATTATAATATTTGAAGTGAGATTGAGAACTATGTTCTCATATCTGTATCTTGGAAAAAGATTAGAAAAAGAACAGATGATTTACAAACTCTTTTTTGTGTGCTAAAATAGAAGACAATTATTCTATTAATCTTCTTTTTTCTTTTTTTTTTATTTCCACAAATTTATTTGTAGCAACTTTTTTGGAGTCCTATTAGGATATCTTCCCCACCACATACTGAGGACTTACTTTTCTGGAACAAGAGGAAAGATAGTGAGAGTACAGTATGAAAAAAAGAGATTTTAAGATTTTTAAGGCAAGTTGCCTCCCAGTGTTATTCCAGCAGCTTCTGCAGAATAGCACCACTGTTGGTTTTCTCCTGCCTGAGCATAATTTTTTTATGGACAGTTGTGAAGTGCGGCAGGAAAGAGAAGCTATTTGTGGCTTTCCCATTAATTCAGTCCTCCTTCTGGGAAGTAAGGAATCAGCAAACTTTATCTTGTATTCATTGGGACCTAAGAAGGAAGGGAATGTGATTAGGCACTTTGGTAAATTCTTCCTTTATTCTAGCTCTGTTTTGACCCCTGAATTGCTACACTGGTATTGGCTAAACTATGCAGGGTGAATTGAAATGATTGAGAAAGCCATCATGACTGAACATCCCTGCCATTCCTCTGTGCTGCCTTTGGGAAGTGGAAATTACAGAAGTATTACCATGTCAGTTGTAAATAAAATATTTGCCTTAAAATAACTCAGCCAGTTAAATAAAAATAATTCATCTTGTGACAGTAGGAACACAATTTGGCAGCTATGTAATCTTCACAGAAAATAAGGCTAAAGTTATGGCTAGTTGTAGTAAACTCAGCCCCAGAAGAAGAGTTTTGGAGTAGCTCAGCTCTCTCTGAGCCCAGCACGGGCTGGCAGAAGCTTCCAGAAGGTGCAGCTTTTACTGGGCATGTGGCAGGGAGCCTGCAGCCTGAGCCAAACCACAGCTATGGGAATGGCTCGAATGGATTCCAGACAGCCTGTGGGGAAGCCTGTGACCTACTTCTTGCAACACGGCAGTGCACAAACATACCTACCTACCTGAGCTGTAGGGTAACTTGCAGGAATCATTACTTGATACTTTTATTTTGATTTTCTCTTTTCTTTCCTCTCTCCCGCTGCCTGGCCTGAGAGTACCAGCCTATGCTGGCTTCTCCCCAGCCCTGTGCCTCCCCAGCCAGGCCATACTTCATCTCAAACATCATATAAGTAGAAAAATTCGTTTTCTCATAATTAAAGGTGAGAGGAATATATTCCTATATACATAGGAATATATTCCTATATATTCCTACTTTCCCCACAGCAGCAAAAGCCTTTTTAAATTCCCCAGTTTCCTGCAGGGTCTGGAAAGCTTTTTTTATGGAAGGCCTCAGTGTTCTTCTTGTCATACCCAGAGGAGTGAGAGACAGCCCTGTTCCTGGAGAGTCTGAGATGGAGAGAGAGAAACCTGGAAAGAGTGCCAGAGGATGCAGCAAATCCCTGTGTTCTGATAAGCATCTCCAGCATGGTCACAGGGCAGGATGCTCCTGAGGGATAGCTCAACAAGGGGAACAGAAAAGAAGTTTACCCTCATTTTATTATTAAAATGTTGTACTAGGAGGAAATCAGCAAATACAGGTTTCTGTACACGAAGCCTGTGGGTTTGATCCCTGGATGGGCCATTCACTTAAGAGTTGGACTTGAAGATCCTTATGGGTCCCGTCCAACTCAGAATATTCTGTGATCTGAGGGCAGCGAGAGACATGCATAATAAAAATGTAAATCCCAGAACACCAATTTTTCTTGTAAAGAACCATGGGAAATGTACTAATCAAAGAAAACTTCCCATGAAGTCTTTGTATGTTCTCTTTTATTTTATCTCTTGGGTGTTGTTTTTCTTAGTTATAATCTACTGTTGAACATAGGTTGCTTTCTCTAAGCTCCTCTGAGGGTTTTCCAGCCTCCTATGAGGGTTTCTCCAACTTCCTCTGAGAGTATCATATTTTTGCTGAGACATCATCTCCTGTTTATGGCTTCTGAGCATGGTTTGTTTCTCATTAGCAGTATCTGGACTTCCAACTTGAATTCTGATTGTGAATCTTACCAGAAAATTAACTTGAATAAATTAGTCATAAAAGTTGCCTTGAAGTGGCCTCACAGCCTGAGAATCACAGCTACAGTTAAGCCCTGTGGGATGTGGATTAACCCGTAGCAAAAGCTTGAACATCACCATGTGGAGGTGAAGATATTGGACACTGAGGTGCGGGGCTGGGGAAGCAGTGTGGCTCTGTGGGCACATCTGTACTGTGTGCTGCTCAGGGCAGAGCTGTAGACGTGCCATTCCATGCTGTTTGATGGAGCAGTGTGGCTCTCCTGTATTTTCTGTGCCCTTTGGGAACAGTCTGCTAAATGAGGCTGTACAGCCAATATGTAACAGGTATGGAATGGAGTCCTGTTTTCTGGGCAAACCTATGGATATGATGTACAGCAGAGCTGTGGATGCTGTTGTAATTTACTTGGCAGCCCTGAGGCTGTGATGTACCTCTCCAAGGAATAAACTATAAGAATGCCTTCACATGTTCTTCCCTTTCTCACTACTAACTGACATCTCAAAATCCTGTCCCACTATCTTGCTGCAAGATCAATGCCTATGCTGTATAGGGTAGCTGAAAACCCAGTTTGCATGTTGAGCTTGCAGAGGGGTGTGGAGCAGAGACCTGGCATTAGGTCCTGTAAGCCTTATTCTTAAGCATTATGTATAACTTAGCAGATTTTTGAGTGACAGCATTGGTTTCTAGTCCATTTAGTATGGGTGCTCTAATGTAGACTTCTGAGTGGCCCTCACTGCTTTTTCCTGTTTTCCAAGTAAAGGGGTTTTTGTTCCTAGAAGTGTGATTCTGCCAGGAATGGTAACCACAAAAATTGTTGTTTACATCAGGAATTCAGAGGCACAGACAGCCAGTCTCCCTCTTTTCAGGATAGAGAAAAAAAGAAGTTTGAGGCTCTGGGTTACCTTAGTGGGGAGGTTTAGGTTAGCGTGGGAAGAGTCCACCACAAGGAACACAACACTGACAGTGGTTTTGCTGCTGCCAGTAAGGACCACAGGGTGCCATAGAACACAGCATTTCTTGGCCCACTTTTGTTGTTATACACTAAGGTTTGAATGAAAAATACACCTTCCTCCTCCAAATAAACTTTGCCCAGTTTGAGAATCATAGTGACTATAAACAGCAGAACTAACAGTAGCTGTTGACAGTAATCTGAACTAATAATGAAATCAACTTTATGGGAAAGAGGAAAAGCATGTCAACACGCACAACATTAAAGGGCAGGAGGAAACAGAGTGTCCTTCTAAATGTTTCTTCAGATTTGTGTCATTTGCTCTCCTGTTTAAGTTCCACAATACTGCTGTGGAGAAAGCAGGTTTGTACAAATACAAACAAATACATTGTGGGCTCAGTCCTTCCAAGGTGCCCAGCAGCAGAGCTTGCAGGGTGACAGCGGACCTCCTGCAGATGCTGGGAGAAGGAACACAGTGTTCTTCACTTCAGAGCTGAGCCCTATGCTAGGAATAACTCATTGTTCTAAAGAGACTAATTTTGAGTCAATTACAATTCTTCATCCATTGTATTAAAGCCAAAGGGTCCAACACCTTTATATTCTACATCCAACACCTTCATATTCTTTAATCCACAAAGCACATTCTAACCCTTCAGCTTTTCATGACATATAAGTTGCAACTCTTGCAGTTTCTTCTTTGTTTAGTTGAGATCTTTGTAACTGAAGTTGCCTCTGATCTTTAAAAGTCCTGTGAAAACCTTCATCAGAATAGTTTACTTCTGGATTTCTTGCCTAAAGTATTTCCTCCCTTTCTTTTGGTGTGTATCACTCAGATTATGAACCTGACTGTTAAATTCTAATAAGTTCTGCTAAGACTACTAAGTTCCAGTAAATTCCAATAATGTTTAGATTTCATCCCTTTCATACTTTATTCTGCTATTTAATGCTTTAGAAGCATTGCTATTCTATTAAATGCATTCAGTTATTTAATTTAAATCATAAGTTGTTTTTCAAAAGAGGAAGAAATTATCCCTCTGTCGTTTTTTTAAATAGAGATTTAAGTAAATAATTATTTATCTACATCTCAAATGCATTATTTTTATAGAAGTCTCATGGTTTCTTCCTAATAAATTTTACAAGGTTCTTCTGTCTACCTTTAAATGTTTTAGAGATTTTTGGAAGTGCAAATAAACATAACTGTCAAGAGAAATCAATGGTGATATAATGTTTCATCCACTTATGTATAAGTGAAAAGGAATATGAAACAAATACTTTAGACTAAAATAAAGCCAAAAAATTGCTCTCCGATCTTATCAACCATCTAGGTCATTAACTAGCAACTGTAGCTGCTCTATATTGTTTGTCATAGCTTTCTTTTCTCTGCTGTATAGATTATAAATTTGGTTTTGGAAAGAAAGAAGGAGGGAATAAGAATAATTGGTTTCAGGAAAGGAGACCGCAGAAAAAGCAGGGAAGTGGTAGATGCAATCTTTTGAGAAAATAGTCCATGTCTAAGAAAATAATCTAAGAGTGTAGAACAGAGTAACCTCTAAAAGAAGCAAGTAAAAACTACATAAATTGTGCAAAGGCAAACTCCTCTGAAATAAGAGAAAGGTCAAAAGAGGTACCATTATACTTGAAGATGCCTAAGAATAAGAAGGAATTAAATAAAAGCAGAAACACTATAAAGTATGAATATAGAGCAGCAGCAGTAGCATGGGGGCATAAAATGAAAAAGATTAAAAGATTAAGGCATTAAATATTGTTGGGGGTCACATATAGCAACAAGTGTAGATCATACAGTTTAATTAGAAATAAAAGAAAGACAAATGAAACTTGATTCTGTTGCTTAGCAGGTGAAGGAGCTGTGTGGGGAAGTGAATCATCAATGCAAGAACATAACCATGTGGGAGCACAAGGAGCTGCCAGTGAGACCAGGAATTCCATGTCTTTTTATTCAACATTTGCACCAAAAGATGGATGGAGGAATGTGGATTACGACAGAATGTGCTACTACATGTGTTTATGGTGGCTTTCTGTGTCAAGGAGCTTGACCCTCTTTTTCTGAGTTTCGTTTTTTTGGGGGTTTTTTGGTTTTGGTTTTTTTTTTTTTTTTTGTTTTGGGTTTTTGTTTTTTTTGGGTTTTTTTTTTTTTTTTTGTTTTGGGTTTTTGTTTTTTTTGGGTTTTTTTTTTTTTTTTTGGTCTTTTTTTTGTTTATTTGCTCATTTAGTTTTGGGTTTTCGTTTGTTTGTGGCTTTTAATTTGCTTATTTTTTTTTGGTTTTTTACTTTTTTTATTTTTTTGGATGTATTTCTTTGCTGTTGAAGGTTCAGGGGCAATGTATAGTAAATACTTGATGTGCTGCAGGATTAGGCAAAATCATGAGCACATTTGTGTTTAAGCTTCTACATAGCCATGTACAGATGAGCAGACTATAGCAGCAGCAATGTTCTTGCAGCTACTCCTAGAAAATGCTTAGTTTCAATGTGGTAGAACATAAAATATTAACTGGGCAGTAAGTGATCTCTGGAAAATTATAGAATCATTAAGGTTGAAAAAGAGCTCCAAGACCATCATGTCCAACCTTTCACTGACCAGCACCTTGTCAACTAAACCATGGCTTCCTCAGCTGCTCCTCATAGGACTCAGTCTCTAGACCCTTCACCAGCAATACTGAAAAATGGCATCACATAAAGAATGAAAAACACAATCATCAAACAAGTTGTAATTTTACCGGTGACTGCATGCTTCAAATACCAGTTATTCTCAGTCAGGTTCATAAAATATGTGAATTCAGATGAGACAGAATGGTTTGGATTTAGAGTATAGAGCTGTTGAACTGAAAGCAGGCCTGTTTTAGGTGACCCAAGTTAGTGGCGATACTGGAAGAATGACTACAAGCTGCTGGACCACAGATCTTAAGGCAAAGTTTGAGGAAAGGCAAAGGGGAAAACTTTTCTGCATCCTCTTAACTAGGACTTTTGTTTAACTTGTGAGCAGATGCTGCTTCCTGCCCTTCTGTCAATTACAGATGCTGCAAATTCCCTTATTTTGCAATTTATGAATATTCCCAAAGGCATTTTGAAGGATGTCTTATGAAATCATATACAGATGGACTTTGATTCATTGGATTTCTTACATCTTTACCAGCCTAGATTTGCTGTACACCATCTCTAAGATCATAAGCTCTCACTTCATTCAGGAACATGTGGTTAATTGTTGTGCCAGAATAAACTAATGACTGCACGAAATTATTCCTCTCAGAAACTCCAAGTCATCGTGAAATGAAGCCATTTTGAATCCAGGACCTTTGTATTTATAAAAACAGCTACTGGCTTCCGTTCTCTGGCATGCTGAATAGTACTTGCAAGGCAGTTCTATTTACAGATTATTTCAGCAGTCTCTCAGTGTACTATGGAAGGTGCTGGTGCTTAGTTTTCTTTTTTATTTATATAGATCCTACAGTATAGCTAATAAAGAAATACTAACACTTCATTTATGGATAAATGCTTTTTCTCAGGTGGCAGAGAAAATCCAAATATTTATACTAATCAAAATAGGAACACTAACAATCTGATTTTGTCAGTGGTTTTGAGTAAAAGATATACCACTATTGAAAATAATAAATCTTTGGTCTTCCTAGGATTTCAGATTTCAGGATTTCATTTGCCCATCACAATACATAGATGCTGATTCAGAATTGTGAGACAATGAAACTGACAGACACACTGCTGAGAGGGAGGAGTGCCAAGGCACACAGTTTTGGGTAGTAACTTTGTCTTTTATCCTTATGGTATATTTTATGATGAATACTGCATGTTGGATATAACACGGGTCCTATGGTCAATCCTTAATTCACCTTCTTTAATGCACTAGAATTCAATGTAATTAATACAAAGAGCAGAAGTACAAGAGGGAGTGTTTTCTCCTCAGCTATCAATCTATAAAATTATTCAATAAATAAGAGTCATGCTGAACACTTAATTACTTAGCAGTGGGTGTTGCAAACAGATTTTACCCTAACTTTAGCTTATCTGGGCTGAAAATTTCTCTTGTTCTGCTCTTTCCCTGGAACTCATTCTCATCACATACTTTTGAAGCAAGTTCAGGAGTTGCATTAAAAAACAAACATTCATTAAATTTTTATCTAAGAATACATGCAAAAAATACTAAAATACATGTTTATTGATGTCTTTAGAGCTTTTCCATGTTTGTGCTCTTAACTAAATATTTTCTCCTTTGGGCAACCAAAGACAAATATTGAATAGAAACTTCCAGGAAAGATTGGTGTCTGTAGCTGGAATATCTATATGCAATAGCTTTGAAAGTCTGTAGTGATATTTTTTACATCTTAGGAAAAAAATATCCTAACTGGTAGTGACTTCAGTAGAAACCAGCTCTACATTATGCCCACCTTGCTGCCGGAAACCCTGTTAGTTTCAGAGAGCCCTTGTATACTAACTTTTAACTTCCCATAGTCTTTATAACATGACTTAGTTGTCTATTTTTGGAAGAATAAGTCTCCCAGACAATATTGTTATGACAATAACAGAGAAAATATGACTAATATGAAAATAGATTCTTTTAGACATTTGTTCTTGATAAAATAAATGTTATAGTGGAAGCAGCACAAATCAGTATGGAGGCATGACCGTTGTCTGACTTAGTAGCTAGCTACCTTAGTAGTTATCTCCTATGAAGATAGAATATATCAAGAATTGTAATCAGAAATCAGACTTAAAAACACATTATTAAATTTCTGGTGCCTTGTATTACCTAGTTATTAGGATTCGTTAGTGTGATTTTTTTAGTTATAATTTATTTAGTCTATTTTTTAATGTCCCAAAGTTGTTTCTATGACTCCTCTTGGGAGACTGTTTCTCAGTCAAAAAAATCCTATGTTTGCAATATTTTGGCTGATATGTCTTAATTCAATTTTAATTGGTGGTTCTCAATAATAATCTAGAATGCTTCTTTACACCTATGAAGTTTATTCCTGGAATATTTATTCTCTGCAGTAAGGTTGTCAAACAACTCTTGTATATGTCTTCTGTTTTTTCTCAAGCCTCGAGTCTGCAAACACTTTATATTTGTATAGAAAATCTATACATATATAAAGGTATTCCCATGCTACAATCTTTAGTGCACCAAATTTAGTTGTTCCATTACACTCTCTATGTATGCTATCCAAACACTTTATAAACATATGCATACATATAAAGTGTTTATATACAAAAGCTAGGGAAAGGAAATTATGCTCAAGAAAGGCAGCTTCAGGATTAATTATCTGGAGGCCCTGTTCCGAGACTCCTGAACCCTGCTCTGGGTAGCCGAGTGGAGTTCACTGTCCATGCGGAGACAGCCGACCTGTAGGTGTCACAACTGAGATTAAAATAAATATCCGGTGCCTTTTCCCCAGGTCCTGTGTGCCAGTATCATGCTTCTCCATAGGATACTGGGCTGTGAGACAGCCCAGGTGGCACCAGGTCAGTGTGTTAAACACCTCAGTGGCCCCCTGGGGCTGAGGCTCCACATTTACTTGTCTGCACCCTGATGCTGAGCTCCACCTCACTCTGCCATCCAGATATAAGTCAGTAGTTCTGCTTGTTGTTTGGAAACTTCCCTGAATCACAAAAACCATGCAGTTTTCCTATCTGTTTCTCATTTCCATTAGGAATCACTTGCATATTCATCACAAGATGCATAGCTCAGCACTTGAATCAGCAGGGGAAAGAACTGTATTCTATTTCCTTTGAAATTCTGTCTACTGCAGCATGGTTTGACCACTTAAATCAGTTCACAAGTCAGTATATTACGGAATGTTTTCTAAAACAATAAAATCCTTACATGTCATCCCTCCTTTGCTAGGGAGTTTGCAGAAGCATTAGAATTTTAAAGTAGGCAGATGGCTGTTGACTATATTTTGATTATATTCTTGCAACAGCCATGCCATATTAAAAAGTGTAGGATGAAAGTCAACAGGAAAAAGTGGCTGTATGGACAGGGACAGAATAGTGGTTTAACTGGTTGGTCAAACTTGTTTTATGGCTTATTTTAGTCCCTATAGTGGCAGTGGCACAGTTAGCCTACTATATGTAAGCATACAGTGAGTATGTGAAGAGTTCAAATTTCCAGATTGTTTAAAATTCTTATTTTACTGTAGCAGCTGGGGTAGAGTTCCACTAGAATCCTAGGAACTTAACATTAGATACTTTACATTACTGAGAAGGAGAAATTTTTTATAGAAGTCTAGTACACATAGATATTCCACATTAAAAAAAATGTTGAAAAGTAAGAAACTCTTTTTAAAAAAATTTTCAGCATTTCCAAGTATTGGTATGAAGCAAATCCAAGTTGAGTGGGACAAGATGCCACTCTTTGTGTTCAGATAAGAGAGTATAATTTTTGTTCCTTCCTACATGGTCACCATTCAATTATAGGTTAAAAAGGGATATTGGCTTCCATTCTAAATATTATTTTTAACTTATGGGGGGGGGGGGGGGGGGTTTTTCGGGGGTTTTTTTTTGGGGTTTGGGTGGGGGGGTGGGGGTTTTTTTTGTTTTTTTTTTTGAATGTTAGGAACAGAGCTGTAAGTGTTTAAGGAGTTAGGTACCAAGGTGCTTTCAGAAACTCCCACTCCTGTACTAAATACTCCGGGTCACAGGAGACTTTCTGCGGGCTTTCAGTCAAGGCTTTACCCCTGTAAAAGCAAAAACGATCCGGACATTCACCTTGTCCATACCCTTGAGTAACTCGGGGAAACCTCAGAGCTGGCTTGTCTGAGGAGCTCTATCAGCATCAGACGCTTTCCGAAGCCGATGAGCTCCGCGTGCCAAAACGGGACCGGAGAGTGTCCCCCCAGCAGTGCGGACGCGGTGCCTGCCCCGCACGGAGAGTCGCTCCAGGGCCGGTTCCGTTCCCGTTGTTCCCGTGTCCCTGCACCGGAATGCCGACGGCAGCAGGCACCGGCATCGCCGGGGACACGGCCCCACCTCGCGGCGCTCCGCTGTCATCGCGCGGCTTTTCCAATCAAACGCGCGGCCCGGAGATGTCCGCAGCACTTCAGCGCTGACCCGACACAAAAAGGTGTGTTCAGCACCAGATCCTGCTCATGGGGAGCCAGCTAAATGAACATCTATCCTCCACAGTTGGAATGTCCAGGCAAAGATCTAGCGCAGTGTTTCCCAGAGGTTAAAAACAGGTAAGTTAATTTTGGTCCTTAAGATGTATTTGTCCCACTCACAGAAGCAAATGACATGCACAAATGAAGAAATAATTAAAAAAAAAGGCATGATGTTCATGGTTTTCCAGCAGAAAATATTTAGCAAAGGTCCCTACAGTTTTTCAGGGTTTCCCAGTGGCATAGATGAGGTATGGCTATTTTTATGGTTAAACAAAATTCTGGAGTTGTACAAGTTTACTAACTCATCACTGTCACCTGGATTCTCTGAGACCAATGGAAGAGTTTCAGTTTGGACAACATTCTCAGGCACAGGGTGTGATTCTTGGGGAGTCCTGCTCAAGGCCAGGCATTGGACTCGATGATCCTTGTGGGTCCCTTCCAACTCAGCATATTCCATGACTCTGATTGATATGAAGTTTTAACACAGAAAATGGGCACATACCATGGATAGATGAATTTACCTGACTCTCAGTTGTCTTGATTAAAAGAGAGATGGAATAGTAGACAAAAGTTGGGACAGGAAAGATGCATGGACACTTGGTGGAAAAAACCGGGTGAGAGCAGAATTGGTGAGGCCAAAATTTTGGTGGTACAGAGTGTTATGAATCAACTTTGCACTTTGGAATAAAACGAACAAATGGATATAAAATATTTCTATGTTTGTTTATACTTTCAACTCCAGTAATTATTAAAAAAACAACAACAACAAGAAACCCTTGATTTATAATCCAGGACACGATAATGCTGAATAACAAATCACAGCATGGTACTGATAGCAAATTGACATGTGTAACCGGGCTTTCTTAAAATAACACTATTGTAACCAAATTGTATACAAAAATCACCCACTCCTGAAGTGAAAAAATTGGCAGCTACCCCAAGAATACTCAATAAAATTGAATTGAGTTCAAATTGTAAAGAGTTCAAATTTTTTGATGGGATTTTTTTTAACTTTGTCTAGCTAGAAACCAATAGTTTCAATATTCTTCCAAATAGAGAATTATTCCTACACCCTCTGCTCTCAGTCTCTTGCATCAGAGAACTTTGCTTGACTACATCTAGCAGATTTTCACAGTTAGGTTTAGTCATGTTACTTAAGTGAGAAACCACTACTTTCTTCCTGCTTTGTACTACTTTTTTCCCCCCCTTTGAATTCTTTATGCAGAGAAAGACTAAGAAAAATTTAAAAATTTGATGAAATAAATATTTAACTTCCATAGTCAATAGTAACAATCAAATTTAAATATTTCCTTGAATAACCATCCATCCTCTATTGTCTTTTACTGAAACTAGGAAGAAAACCACAATTATAACTATACAAGCATAACTTCCCAAGATATTTAGAAAACTCATTGATACTATTTTAATTCACTGCACTTTATGAAGGTTAGCTTCCAACTCCATTATTTTCCAATCAAATTATTCAGTAAAATTATAACTAAAATAGAACTCTTACCTCTGAACCTAGTTTCTTGTCATTTAACTATTCTGAAAATTTTCTTCAGGATTTTTCCATTAATGTACTGGAAAGATACATATTACAGAGAAAGGAAGCTGGGCAGGGAGGGACAGAGTGACAAATTTCTTGGTTGTGGGTGTCATTTTTACTTTGTCTACATACTTGTGTTGTGTTTGTATAAAATTGTAAATTTACTTTTTTAGCAGACTGCTAATTCACTAGAGTTTGGCCCTAAACATCAAACACTGGCAATGTCTGTACCCATAAAGAACTTCTAGTACTAACAGTAAGCACATATCATTTGGGGGCAAGATGTACCTGCAAATATGCAAGATGTAAAGGTCTCCTCTGCTTGTTGAAAAGGTAAGCCAATAAATATAAATTCCTAGCCAAAATTACCCCTCCATGCTTAGATAAAATAATGTTGAACAGCAAGAAGGGCTACAGAGTAGTAGATACACATGCAGCACCAATTCCAGCCATACACCTGAATCCAAGTACTTTAATTTCTAATTCTGAAGGCAGGAAACTCATAGAAGTTTCAACAGGAGTGCACTGGTCTTATGTCTCCTGTGGACTCTGTTAATGGGAAACATCCAGGCATTAAATTGTTTCCTCTTCCTAGAAGCCACTAGAACACTATAAGGAATTATGTTGTTGCAAAAGATAAGTGACATCTTTGGACATTAAAATCTTAAAAGCAGGCCCTCTGTGTAGCCTGTTAAGCATCTGCATAAAGAAACATCCAAACCCTGAAAATTCAGACCAGATAACTTTGTTTGCATAAAGCAGAATACCTGCCAAAAGCTAACTATCTCAGAAACTGCCTGAAACTTCCTTCCATTTGCCTGGGCCTTACTGTGCCCTGTTTCTAACTCTGTGAAGATGTGGCATAATAATTTAGTGTGGCAATCTTTATTTCTTACTGCCATGTAACGAAAAGAAATACTGCCAACCTTACACCTGTAGCCCAACCTGTAGCCCAAGTGATGGACACAGACCTGGCCTTTAATCCAATCTAAAAGTCAGCACTTCCTTTGTCTTCCACCTGGTACTGCTCAGCAGCAAAAGCTCAGCAAAAATTGTGCACTCATAACTGCACTATTTCAGGGCAAGCAGAAAATTCATTTTAAAATACATATTAAAATCTAAGAGAGAAGGGTATAAAATAAATCTCTTGCCAAACATTAGGAATCTAATTTCTGTAAAGATGAAACCTTAAAATGTTTGGAAAACTGAGTCTGTTATTTAGTTCCATTATTTACTTAACCAAGATAACTGTACAACTTGATTGGAATAATCATTAGTGAAAAACTATGTTAATACACATCAAAAAGGCAAAAGCATTCAATAAACAAAATAACCAAGAAATGGGAATGAGGTGATTTTTCTCTCTGGCATTTGTTACCATCAATACTAGAACAAAATTTTTGTTTAATGATGTTTTTAAGGAATACTGAGCAACTATAGATTTTGTACTTAAACTGAAAAAATATTTAATATTTTGATTGCAGAAATAATCTAGTTAAAAGACAAGCACTATGCAAAGCAGAAGCACGGTATTAGTAGAACAGTAGTATCATCAGGTTGGAACAAAGGTTTTATTAACAACACAGTATCCAGTACAATGAAATTGAAGCCTTACATGCTAGTACAATAGCTGTCCCACAAACTCTCAAACTGATAGAAAAATAATATTCTTTCTGTTATTAAACAAGGACTATGAACGTGTTCTCTGATGAACAGTGACCCTTTAGGAAAATAAAATGAGCATCAAAACATAAACGAGCAAATTAAACTGTTTTGAAGCTTATTCACTGCTTCAAACAGCTCCTAACACTTCAGATGCTTCCCCATGACTTCAGAAACCAGTGCGTTCCCATTGAGCAAAGAAGCACACTCACTCACTATGTTGTAAAATTATGTGAAGCCCCACAAACTAACACACTACATCATTAAAGTCATAAGCTTTGCATTTAAGAATTACAGATTGTAATGAACTTCAGTACAGAGTAGACTCAGTTGTACAGCATGGGTACAGCAATATCCTTGTGTGATTTAATACGTGACCTAAAATCACAGCCCCATGAACAAATTAGAAATAAAGAAAAGTCAGAAACATTGGCAAGGGGGAGGCCTTGGCACATAAATATCCCAGTGGTTCACTCTAGTGTCTTTAATAATTACTGTCTTCCCATGAACACTGTGTCCTGGTTTCAAAGACAGGTACCTGCTGAGGAGGACAGAACAGCCTCCCTTAGAATAGGAAATGTAACCCCCTTCCCTCCGAGTTAGTATAATTTTGGAATTAAGGGGTTTTCAGGCAATGTTATGAGAAAAGAGGAATAACAGTCCTTTACTAATATATTTATGTATATGGTGGGACAGACAAAACAACAACAATGGTAACCACAACAAATAAGAACAGACAAACCCACGGACAGTCTCTTCCCGCTCTGTTGTCAATTCCCCTTTGGTGCAGTCACGGTCACAGCCGCAGGGGCGCTGGTGCTCCCGGTGCGCAGGGAGGGTGCGATGACTCCCCTGGGCTGCAGGGGGCGCTGTGGCGCGGGGCTGGCCGCGTGTACCATGGCAGCTGCAGCCGGGAGGAAGGGATGGAGAAAGAACTCCCTGTACGAGCTCCCAGGGGCAGCTGGTCCCAGTGCCTTCCTTGGATAGCAGGAGGAGCTGTAACAGGAGCCTCAGAGTAGCAAGGTGGGAAGGTGGGGATTCGCAAGGACCCGGAGTGGTAGGTGGGGTGTATCAGCAATTTGGCGACTGCGGCTGGAAGCTACCGGGGGGTCCTGGAAGACAGGGCTGACCCTCGAACCACGGCTGGAAGAGGCCGGGTCCCTGGGAGGAGGAAGGGCTCGGGGATCCTGGGTTTCTTCCCCCAACACACTGGAGAGTGGTGGTGAAGCAGAGTTTTAGATAAGTCCCAGTGCAGCAGCCGTCAGGAAATAGGGTTTTACTCAAGGTAGAAGTGACAGCAGGAGACTGGAGACTGTGGTGATGGCAGAATCTCCCTGGAGCTCCCGCCGCCTCTCTCCCCTCCAAGAAAAACCGAAAGTGCCAAGCCCCAGCCCGTAGGGCTGGTTTTTTTCCTTATTTCCACTAGCCCCAATTCGCTCGCTATTTCTGCCTGCCCCAGGGGCCAGGCACTTGCCTTTTGGTTCTTTTGTCTTTCTCAAGCACCCACCCATTATCGCCCCTTAGCAACAAAAACAGGAAAAATTCCTAAGACGGAGAGACAAACAAACAAACAACAACAACAAAAAAATCTCAAACCCCAACACACTGGCATCTTGAATTCTACAAAGGCATTTTTTCACATTAGAATACTCATTCTCTAAGCCAATAATCACCATATCAAGGGAAAACCCCTCAACAAACCAACCCCAAACCATAAGAAATCAGTCATTGGGTCTGGAATCAGCTTACTGAAGATTCAGGAAGGGAACAGCATTTCATTATCAAAACCTTAAACTGGCTCCTAGGACAGAACCACTCAAATGCAGCAAAAACACCATCAAGGGAGAATTGCACAGGGCAGAAAAGTGACCAGCCACTTCCACAGCTCAAAGAAGTACGTATGATTTAGGAAAGCTCAGCAGAACAGAACCTCCTTTCTAATTCTTTCAGATTCAAAATCTTTCTGGGCAGTTTCCACCTACACTAAACACTAGATGCGAAAAATTTTTGTATTTATTTTTATGCATAAAAATGTGTGTGCATGTACAGAGGCTGCAAGTCTGAAAGAGGGAGAGAGCATACCCCTGGTTAAACCAAGAACCATGGAAATACAGGGGAAAATGGTAAGATATGACTGTTATTTTATTTTGAGATGTATTTCCTATTCTTTCCCCTATGTGCCATCAACATTTCCATTTCCCATCTTGGCAGAAACACTGTGTCATGACCCAGGGCCAGTCCTTGGAGTTCCAGCACCAGCCTTTGCTTTGTATTCCTACTCAGTCCTGATGCAAAAAACCCCAAACAAACTCTAACATGCATGAGGGAATAAACTACTTTGTTTTGTAGACAGAACCAATAAAACTACTACACAAAGCATCACTCTGAAGCAAACATCAGGAATGCAGAGAACCTATTTTTTATATAACTAATGCTCCTCTTCCTACTGTTGTAATCTGAAAAAAAAATTAAAGTCACTGTATTTCTCATGGGTTAATAATGATTCATTTCAGATGTGTCCTAACATTTTGTCTATGTTCAAACTGACATATGTTGAGCAGTTAGATGAGGATGAAATATATAACTGTTAATCATATTTCTTCGTAAGTTTTAATTATTGAGAGACATTAGGATCATAGGATACCATTTCCTTTTTCATTGGAAAAACCGATTTATAGTTAGCTGATTTTGAATGCTTAAAATAATTTCACATTAAGCCTATGATAGTTAGGAGGCTAGATGCCACATCTACCACTTCACTTTATGATAATTTAATTACTATAATAGGCACAATAAACTTTTCTGTAATATCCTAGTATGTAAAAGAATAAAAGACCCTCCTCAGTGCTATTATCAGAAAAAAAAATTAGCTAGCTAACAATTCTATGTTCTAACTCTTTAATTTACTACCATAAAATGAATAGTGAAAGTAAATGAAGTAATTCTGGAAATGCTAAGGAAAAAATTAAGTTGCATATTAGCTAGAACTGAAATCAACCAAAAATATCTTTATTTTATCATCAGCACTAATTCACTACTGAGCTGACAAAAATACATACATGGACAAACCCCTGAAAGAGAGTGATTTTTCTTTCTTTAATTGTCATAATTAGGGAAGAAGTTTAATTTAAGAAGCTAAAGAACTTTATGTGTTTAAAGAATCTTTATCAACATGCAGTTTCAAGAGAAACAGGACACAACCATTACATCTGCATAACTTATAGTTAGTCATTCAACAGAAGTACACTTCAACCAACATGGATTAAACAAATAGTATTTGGCTCATTAAGACAAAGATCTGTCCACTCTAAGGCCTATAAAACAAATTCAGTAACTTACATCCTCTGTCATTATGGTCACCATTCAGGGGAAAAAGCTACAGAGATCCAAATACCTAGAGAGTGTCATACTCTGATTAACTAGGACAGAAACAGGAACAAGATTAAAGTTTAGAATCCTGATGACATGATACACTGATTTCATTTTGGTGATGCACCTGGCAGTCGCTTGAAATTAAAGTAAAAATTAAGATAACACAGGCTACACAATCTTGCCGTGCATGTTCAGGCTATAATGCACCTACCTATCAATTCGGCGTCCTTTCTCACAGAGACAGGGAGAAATACAGGAAGAACGACAATACAGAGGGGTAAAGAAGTAACAAAACTCTTGCCATCACTTGTAGATATGAGATGCCTGCTGTGCATAGACCACTAAACTCCTACTGGCTCAGGAAGGCATCAGGAACTTCATTGTCAAACCAAGATAAAGCAGACCCATGGAGATAACAGAGGCATTGCCTTGGGTCTGAGAGAGACTGAGGGAACACTGTCCTGAGGCAGGGATGGCACCGGACCCCCAACAGCTAGAAGTGTTAAGAGTGGAACAAGCTCCATCGGCAAGAAAAATAGGATCAAACACAACATCCTGTTGTATGTTTAAGTTAATGATACTTTCTGTAATGGGCTCTGAAAGACTCTATGGAAGAGTACATGAGGAAACACCAAGTCCTTTCCTAAAAACAGACATGTGACTGTAACTATATGCTGGGGGAGAGTGAAGGGAGGCAGCTGGGGAAGACAGAAAAGCCCTTTCCCTCTTCATTCACATGCATTGCAACATGTTTTTGGAACAGTGTTCATTCAATGAATAATTAATGACAGTTAATTTCCAAGATCATTACATTCTATCAGCACCTAATAACATGGGATATAACCAAGAATATCTCAACTGGGAGTGACAACAAACACTAAAGTTCTCTTTCCTACATCTACACACAGAAGCAAAGAAATACTTCAAAAAGGGTAATTTAATTCCAGCAAGATTGATCAGTCTAATTGTTATCTGAGTGATTTTGAGAACAATTACACATACACAAAAACACAAAAGGAAAAACTAAGAGGCAGCATGACAAAGAAGTTTTCTGCCCTATTACATACCATTTTATTCCTCATACTCAACAAAGCTAAACCTATACAAGTTTGTACATACTGCATTGAAAGAACTGTTCACTAGCTCAAAAAATGAAAATATCAGGAACATTAAACCTATCGTCACTTTTGCAATTTTTGTGCAGTCTGTATCAATACATCAGCTCAAAGCTTTTGACAGCTACCAAAAACCCCTGAACAAAGGCCACAGAGACCACAGGGCCCTCATTTGGGCTACCCAAAGACAGGTACCAGGCTGATGTCCGTGGTCATCTTCAAAAGCCAAATTCAAAGCCTCCTATACAGAAATGTGAAATTACAGCTGTTAGTAAAGAATTTAAGAAGAATTTAAGAAGCTAATTTAAACAATAAAGATAAATTGGATCAAAACTACATATGCAGTTAAAGACATAGGTAAACATACACAACTGTTTAATTCAAGATCACATTTTTACACAGGAGAAATACTACATTCTGATCTACCAGTATGGCTTTTTCCATGAAAAGGTGGGTGTTTTCAGGCTTTAAACGGAAAACTGTTAGTTGTCTAAGAAAACTAGAAAGAATTAAGTATGTTAGGAAGAATTAATGTCAAGAAATGAAAGTGAGATTAATGTGAAATTTATAGCATTAAGATAGACATCACTATGATTTAATTTTCGAAGACCAACATTTCACCTTCAAATTAATTATCTTTCATGCTATGGCAGCATATTTCACCTGTGAACTTTCATCTCAGAATACTGAAAGATAAGGTGTAACTTTTTTTTTTTATTTCAATAGACTGAAATGCACCTGAGCAAAACAAAAACTACAGTTTAAAGACTAAAGAAAGCATTTAGCAGAACTCAAGTTTTGGCTTGTGGGCATGCACAAAATTAAAACAAAACAAAACAAAACCAAGTTAACAGCTATTGGCACTTATCTACAATAAGCTGTAAGGCGATGTAATAAAACACAGCTAATAAACATGATCGGTTCACTATGAAACTGTACAAGCCATTACTTCACATTGAAACAATACACCTGATTGCAGTTTCAAGCAAAATACCATAACTTAACATTCTATTTTATTCAAATTTGAAAAACTATTTTAACTAGTTCAAATACATTCATCCCCAGTCAAAGTTTTACAGTAACTGATGATTTTCAATCACACACACAACTACATTGTAAATCCCTGAAACATGGATTTATTATAGAAATACTGATAAAACCTTAACAGAGATACAAATGATACATCACATAGTGTCTTACACCTTACTGGCAAGTACTTGACCACCTCAGATTGGTAGGTGCATCATTCCTACTCTTACACTCTAATACCATCCTCTAGGACCAAATGGTGTAAATTGAATTCACAACAGCTTGCAGTTACCTAAAAGCAATGATTTTTAAAATCAAGCTATAAAAGATTCTCTTCTGACTAGTATTTCAAAACTTTTGGAAAGAGAACACCCCAGTGGGGACTAAACAGAGTATGCAAGGAGAGTCGTCATTGTAGTGAACTTGAAAGTCATTTCAGAAACAGCATACCTGAAGAGATTTAGTATACAGCAGTATATCCCTTGACATCAGTGGTGTGGTGCATGTTTACCTGTGCATTTTAGGACCTTACTGTACCAGCAGGTCTTAGGATTCTTGAAATTAATCTCATTCTGGCACAAGCTTTCTGTGGGGTAGGGCAACTTCCAAATGAAAGGCGCTCTGTTATGAGTGAAATCAGAATTATCAGCAATGCAAATGAACAACTTGTAACATATTGAAGAGAAATGCCGCAGATTACATGAAGTCTAAAATTAGGTACGTCCTGTAAAATGGGTGAAAAAATATTTGGAGCAGCTCTAGTGCATTTATTTACATGCACACAGATAGCAGCCACTGTACAAGCAGAGATCTTCCAAGTATTTCAACAGTTGTTTGGTTTTTTTTCCTCCGGAGCTTTTTTCACGAGTGAAACCAAGCTTCTCAGGTTCAAGGTGACTTGCAGAACAGCCCATAGCCCACCACTGCACTGCTTCTTACAACCCACAGCAAGCAGGTCTGGAGGTAAGTTGCAAGTATGGTCCTCAGTAGAACAAGAGCACAGGCACACACCACTTGTTGGTACCCCTTATTTCTCCTCACACCCTTTTTTTTCTACCCTCCTTCTTAAAAAAAAAAACCAAAACCAAAAAACCCAAACCAAAAAAATCATCTTGGGAATACAGCTTTCCTTAAGGACAGGAAAACTTATGCTTGTTAGTCTAAGGGATGTGCAAAATAGAAATAATTTCCCTGAGGCAAAGATCTTCAAGTCATGCCTGGTTTACATTGTCTAGTCTTATTTCACCTGTTGAAAGACTTGGCACACTGAGGCCTTGATCACTGACTGAGTCTCCTAGCATTATCACAGTCTGTATTGTACATTTATATAATAAAGAAGTAGCAAATGCTTCATTCTCTCATTCTGACTTGGTTTTTCACATTTACTGATTAAAATCCCTTTCCTTCTCAAGGGTGGCATTGGGTCTCCTGGGCAGGAAGGTAGAGAAACTTCTACTGTATTTAAAGGTTGTCATGAATATTGAATGTGTAAAAGGGCAATCAAAGTAGTTACTGGACTCAAAACACAGAGTAACAGGGTGACAATTAACATCCTGTTACATAAAGCCTGTTACTAGGTCAAAGGTAGGTGATTAAATAGTTGCTTCTTGATTTACATTATGAAAACCATCCAGGGAGGAAAAAAAAGTCATGTTATGAGTGCCTCCAGTCTAAAACACGTAAGAAGCAAAGCTTAAAACCAAGTCTTCCCAGCTTTCCCTTTTAAAATATAAATTGCACTTTTATACAAAGCAATCCAAAAAGTCTAAATAGCAGTAAAAATCTGAAGCTGCCTTGCTGTACCAAAGAGTATCTGTGTTCAGCACCTCAAGTACAGGCAACTAATTTTCAGCCATTCTGCACACAGAGCCATCCGCTCTACACCTTTCTGCTTTGAAAGAGCCTGCCATTAAATGCCATGCCACTGGGTGGGGAATAAACAGAGAAATAAAAAACAATAGTAGGATTTTAAGGCCTTTATCTCCACAAGGAGCTGAAAACTGTGGCACAACCCATGACCAATACTTACTACACAAATTAGCACACTGCCACCCAGGGCTTCAAAAAATCAGTCATTCTTTCTAACATTTGCCCCGCAAGACAATCACACCAACAGCAAGCAACAGTGCCAATTAAGCATTTTTAAGGTCTTCAAAAATTCATAGCAAAGGGCACTTCTGAGAAAGATAATCTTATAGATTTGGTTTTAAAAATAGACACCACACTCACATTCAAGGGACATCCTTCACTTTTAGGCCTTTGTCACAAATCTGAATCTTTATTGTTCTGAAATAAATGCTATAAACATAAGACTCAAAACAAGAACTTCAACTTTCAGTCTCAGAAGAGGTGTGGTTCAATGCCCATATCACATGTAACAAGAAAGTTTCCTTAAAAAAGGAAAAAAAAAAATTATTGTAAAGTCTTTCTTATGAATGAAAATGCAATCCTTTTTCTCATTACTTTGTGTACAGGCGGGCACCAAAAAAAACTTTTGCATTTTCTTTTGAATTCTTGCTATGACGCTTGACGAACTTTCTGCCATTCAACAAATTCATCCAGAAGTACAGGCCCTGCAAATGGACAAAACTTAGAGTTATAATTGCCAATATCTTTCAAACACCTTCTTCTAAAGTATGAGGGTCAAAACTACTGGTCTAGGAAACATCCATGTCAATCCTATGGTAAAACACTCATAGATTAAGTGCAATCATTCCAATCCAAGGATGACAAAAAGTGCACAGAAAACACTAGACGGAATTATGGAAAAGTGTTCCAGATATCTGACAGGTGGAGTGAACTGAATGGAAAGCATAAAAGTAATCTTATCTTTTAAATCAGCACAACTAATTCCTTCTTCCTAAAGCTTTCAGAATTGGGAATAATTAGAACACGGACCAAAATGGGACTTTAGGCAGTTCAGTCATAGCATGACTGACTACCAGCCAAGTGGAGAGGTCAGCCCCAAGTACCAGCAGGTAGGCAAAAGTTGTTAAGCTAGAGTTTATTATATAGTGGTACAAAATGAGAGTTTGCTATTTGTAATTCTACTTGCAAGTCTACTGTTTCATGCAGCAAGCACCTTCATTAGATCCTCACCGAATACAAGCTGGCTCAAGTACGCCATCATACAGTTAACAACAATTAATATCTGCAGTTTGAAGATGGATGGTTATCAGGGCTGTTTTTCTACACATTGTTGGAGAAGAAATATTTTACACCTTACAATATTGTTTCTGTTACAGAAGTTTGCTTTATGAAATTTTAATATTCTCTTCTAATATTTGAATAAGCAAAACGTTAAGAATACTTACATGCACCATCTTCATCATAGTTGCTAAGATCTGCATGGACAGTCCTGCTGAACTCTAGTACATTGTACCACTGATCCTTGTTCATAACTCTATACTTCGATTGCTAGCAAAAGTAATTTCAAAATATTAAAATGTCAAGTGGCATTCGGTACTGTTGCATCTCATTTTATCTTTAATCAGTTCCTAACACACAATTTAAAGGGTAACAATGGCTATTATTTACTTGATTTTCCATTTTAAAAAATACTACACATGAACATATTTCATAGTTATGAAACTACATAAAATGATTTCTTGAAAGATCAGAGCAGAATCAAAATACCTGGAAATAACTAAGCTACCACTCTAAGCTTTGAAAACTGGTATATTTTTGCCTTGTCCTGAAGCGGGGCATATCTAGCTCAGCTATATTTCCAGAATGAACTATTTAAAAAAAAAAAAAATCTTCTTTTCTCCAGGGTACAATACATTATGATCATAAGGACATTACTTTGCAATGTTAGCACTGTTTTGAAGCCAGGGAGTAGTTTCAAGCCTAATGTGTTCCACAACCTACACATATTCACTTTAATCAGTCACTTGCAGCTGGGCTGACCAAAATCTTCCAGACAGAGATCTAAGTACCTACACACTGTATCTGCACAAAGCAAACTTGAAATGCAGCACAGATGCAGCTGAAGAAACTAGTGGGGGCTCTACTACTTACTTTTAGATTTATCTTTACAGTATAATTGAGATAGAATTTTAGTTGCCTTTGACAGGAGAAAGGGGTGGGGCACATGGAGGAAGATAAGGATCTATGATGCACACAAGAACATCACTGTTTCGTAAGCACATTCAGCAAGGGGAGGGAAGCAGTATGGATACATTCTTGAGTAAGACAAACAATATTCTCACAGAGCAGTCCAACTACTATGCCATCATTCACAAAGCCAAGGAAACTTGTACCTCCAGGTATTGATAAAATACTGAAAACAGTGGCCAAGTTCTCCCGAGCAGAAGAGCTAACATGGACTTTGCAGTATCAATATCAAGACTTCGCTGGTCTTTTTCCTAAGGTTGAATAAAGAAAGCATAGAAAGCAGTCAAGTACAAGCTTGTTGAATAAATAAAAGTAAGACCTTTCCTAACATTCCAGAAGTCTTACCCTTGCAAAATCAAAGGCGTATCTGTAGATATTCTTAAAGGATGAAATGTCATTCAACTGTGACCGTAAGAAGTCAAATTTACTCTGTAATTTTTCTGTACAGTCACACCTTAAAATAAAAACAAAACAAAAAAAAAACATTAGAAGCTCAAAACACAACATTTAGGCAATGAAGAAAATGCCAGCAAACAAACTAAAATCACCAAGATGCAATCATCAGATACACAGGAGTAATACTATGAAACTGACTTAAAGAATATTGAACATGCTCAACATTTGCAGCTTACTGAAATGATGAATGCTGGCCTTTCTAAGCAAGCTTTTTGTTTTAATTATATCAGCAACATAATACAAAGTGCATGCTTCACATCTCAAATAATAGTCTTTTTATCCCATACTCTGCAATCTATATTCATACCCAGAAGTATCTTATCTTTCAATCACTATGAAAATTTGAAGAAAACATCATTCAGTGTGCATCAAGGGGTAAAATCCAGCTGTAAATAATGGGAAAAAGCAAAGCTAAACACACAGTTTTGAAGTGTCTTTACAAATGGCAGGATTGAGCAGTCACTCTGCAAAACATACTAGTCTGCTCATGTTTTATGACTGATAAATGCAAGCTCTGATAAACAAATCACCCAAGTTAGTCAGCAGCTATTCAACTGAAAAAATCAAAGCCTGTAGGAGAATGTAAAGGTCTGCTAGCTGACAGGAGAAAGCTTTGGCAAAAATAACCCTTTGGCAGAAAGATCTCCTTGTACTTTACTCAGCAAGGCATTTTGTTTCCAAATAGAAAATGGGTTAGATTCATCAACACTGGCAAAAGAGAACGCAATTTAACCTTGCTAATCCTCCAGATAATACTCACTCAAAAGAACAGTTATAACATGACATTTTATTCTTATGAAAATGCTGCCATGATTAAAAAAAAAATAAATTAAAAGTCTACCTTGCCTGGTATACTTTGTGAAGAAGCATACTTTCAGAAATGCAGGTGTACATAAATACTTCCTTTGGTCACACGTCCCCCTTTTGGCAGCCTGCCTCTCAGAGAACACATGTGCACCTCTAACAGCTCCACAGGGACTTGTCATACAGGCCCCCAGCAAGGGCCCTCGCGGGTACTGCAGCAGAGGTTGCTGAGACGCTGTGCTTTGATGCTGTACCTTGCCCACAGCTGAACACTTCCTGTTCCTCAGATCTGCCAGCCTGTGTGTGCACAGCTGTCTGTCAGTCTGTCCCTCTCAGACTGTGATAAGAGAAATTCAGCAATTCCAACTGATGCAGCCTTTTATTATTTCTTGTCTCTAGCAGCATCTACCTAAAGGCAGCACTGAGTCCTAACCAACATTGGTGCTAAATAAATAAAACTATTAGCTAATTAGGCTACATATTCAGATGACAGAACTACTATATGCTGCAATAAACCACACAACAAATTGAAAAGAACTGTTGTTAAAAGAGCTTTGGTAAATTTAACTGAAGATAAATTTACTTTTTTTGTCTTCAGCCATTTAATTGGTCTGTATTCTACTGTTTAACCCCTAAAACAGCATTATGCTATGCTAGAAGGCATCTCATTTTATATTTATATCTCTTCTATGTTGCAACCGTCATACTTCAACAGAATGTTCTACACATTTCAGGACAAATCCACCTATTTAACATCTACCTAAATGCTCAAGTTTTTAGTGTACTAGTGACATATATAAGCTACTTATAGTGGGTTTACCACAAATTTTGTTAAATATAATTTGACTGAGATTATTTACCATACCATGGGTAAACACAAATTTCTGCATGTTTAAATTTCTTACAAACTACTTCGTTGAAATTGTTCAAATAATCATAAATTTGAGTGCAAAGTGAAATGCCAGTTATTGTCTACGTGTATTTTAATGCACAATTGATTCTTTTGAAAAAGTTGCTATGAAAATGTGTCAATTATTAAGTATCAAGAGTCCTGACTGAACTTATTATCGGTGCATTTATAACCAAACAGGCAAACGGATCATGCACCAGCCTCTGGATCCCGACACAGGGACACGTCTGTGTTAAAGTCATTTAGGGCATTTCTGTACCTAGCCACTGACCTTCTTCCCAAAAGGAGGCATGGAGTTGTCAAACTCCTCTTTTATGGAGATGCAAGTGTATGTGTGGCTGCACCACAAAATAAATGACTGAGGTCACCCATACTTAGAAAAATCTTCCTAACAATCAGAACAACCTTCTAATTAGCACAAGTGAATTAACACTAAACTCCTGTATAGACACTAGAAAAACATGTGATTTCTCAAACTGTCTTTACTGAAAGATAGCATTAAATACCATTACCTCAAGAACAAGAAAATTAGACATCAGCTTACTACATTCTCTTCTCATCCCTATGTCACATTTTTAACAAAACTTAAATTAGCACCACAAAGTGGATGTATTTTAATTTCTACTGAGGTAGAGAGATCATCTGAGGCATTGCTAACATGGACAAAGTGATGATTCATTAACTCCTACTCAGATATTCCAGTGTTTTATATTTCATAGTTATTCACATATGCTTGTCTTTTACTAAAAAGAATCAGTAAGATGTATACAAACATTAATCCAAAAGCATTTAAGCTTAGTATATATATTTCATCCTAAGGAGGTATTTAAAGTAGCTGAAATAAACTGCCTAGTAGAAGTACTTGATTCTCTCTGCTATGAAGAGAACTTGCATATTTACATACATATATATATGCAAACACACACACTTTTATATATATGGCAGAATTCACCCTACCTACACAACATACCAGAAACCTCACAGCACAAGTTGCTTAGGTCTCATAAAATGCTATTTAGGGCTCAATTCACCTTGATTTTGACAGTGTCTACCTCACCAAGCATTTATTTTTCTCATCTCTAAACGACAAACTTCACCAGTGCATTATGAAACAATATGCATAGAGAATGTCACTTCAAGATTCAGGCACCCAAAAGCTGATATCTAACTGTATATTACATTTAGATGTCCTAAGCTTGCCATTCATAGGAGGACTAGCCAAGCAACCTCTAAGAGCAATTCAGGTGACCAGTCATTAAGTCTTAGGGCAAACTGGATACCTCCCCAAGCTCCATTACACTGACTGATCTCCAAAGATTGCAGTAAGTCTTTAAGAAATCCAACTCTTGCATATAAACCAACTATTTAGGTATCTTACTGTGGAACTGAATTCTACCCAACTCTGTTCGTGCAATTACCTTGTGTGACATTTCACATATTTTGAAATGAGGATTCTATAAAATAACTGACTAGAATACACTTTGGGCTTTTAATGCATTTCAATCTCATTTCTTTATGCAAAAAATAAAATAAGACAGTGAAAGAACGTAGTAGTATTTTATCGGTTTAGAGTGTAAACTCCTTTTCCTTGAAACTTCTCTCAAACCTTTCAAAAGAAACTACATAACCCCATTCCAGATGGAATCCCATAATATGATCCTCCCTTCCTAGTAAGGAACAACAGTACAAGTCTACAGGTTTGTATTTTCTTTCATCATGGTTTAACTCTGGCTGGCAACTAAGCAATACAGCACTGCTCTCTCACTCCCAGCCAAAACCCACATATATTTTTAAGCCAATGGATCTTGAGTTGTGTTATGTGAGGGTCTCTGCTTCATGCAGCTGCTTAGCCTATAGCCGGCTTGTTAGAGAACAACAGGGGAAGCAAAACATACAGGTTAACTCCTTCAGACTTAGGCAAGTGCTCTCATCACAAGTCTGTTTCTATGAAAACGCACAGCAGCACCCTATTTTCAGGCTTGAACACATTTAGACTACAGCATGACCAGCTCTGTTCTGAAAAGAACCAGAAGATTTCCAGTCACAGCAACTTATTAGAAACAAAGTCTAAAACATCATTGCTGAAGAGTTGCCTGGTTTCATCCATCTTTGTGCTTGCATTCTGTGAGACTGCATAACTCTTGACACCTTCTATTTGCGCATAAAAATTAAGTAGTTCAGATAAGTGACCACTATCCATTCACTGCATCTGAAAAATCATGCACCTAGAATTTAATCTCTGTCATCCTGAATTTCAGGCAATTTAATCATTCCAGCTCTTAATTTCTGGTGATAGTCACAAAATAATCAAGGCATCTATCAGAAGCCTGATCCCAAATCAATTAGGAGTTAAGAGAGTCAGTCCAGAGTCACTTGCTCCATAGTTTTGAGTAACTGGAAGTATCTGCCTGACACAATTTCCCAAACCAATCCACAACTGACAGGGCAAGGGTAAAATCAACTCCTCTTTCCCACTGTGCTCTAGCAGCAATAGAAGCTCCCTATTTTAATACTGAATGCAATGTCATAGCAAGACACCCTTAAAACACTCAGGTACCATAAGCAGTTACACGAAGAACAAACAAAAAGTAACAACTGAACTAAGCCTCACAAAAAGCTGATTACTTTAATGTAAGAAACAATCTCTTTAGGCAGGGCATTAACTCACCAAAAATTCAAATATTAGCAGTAAGAGCAATAAGTTAATTTATAAATTAAAAAAAGTGTTATTTAACCAAAGCATCAAGCATGGCTTCTGACATGCATCTAATAAATAATACTAATAGCCAAAATATTATCCATGCAGTCCTCATCTATAAAGCTCAGAAATCAGTATGATTTTTCTAGAATATCAGTGCTGAGATATTCTTATTTATATCTCCAGATCTACTTACTTATGTCTGATAACTAGAATGATATTTTAACATATTTTTGTAAGGAAAGGAAGGCACCAAAACTTGACTTAACTAGGTTTAGACAATAATTTAATCCTTTGAGTGAACTCATCAGATGAATTTTGCAGTTGTGGACCAAGATCAGACCTAAAAGCAAGCTTTTTCTGTGTCTTATTTCCAACATACAAGAAACAGAGCATGAATAGTTAAGCTATAAGTACAACCATAAAATTAGAACATTCTATTAGATATGTAAAAACACTCTTACTGTAATGAGGTCATTCCTTTTAACCATTCTTCCTTGGTAAAAAATCCCATGCTTTCAGCCTCTAGTTTCCAGGCTAATACTAACATAATAATCTAGAGGAAGCAAAAAAAAGACAAGGAGGAGAAAAGGAGTCAGTATGTAAAAAAAGGCTGATTTACTAATATCCAAGAATAAAACTCTTAAGCATTCAAACATTCCAGCAGTTGTGGTACATGCTTGATCTTATTTGTTACCATTAAATAATTCAGCTACATGTAATTTTCCCCTTAACTTTAATTTCTGAAAATGAAGTATTACTGTTATAACACACCCCCCCCCCCAAAAAAAAAAAACAACCTCACACACACTGGCCAAGTATAATTGATATATTCAGCAGAAATATCTTAGAGCAACTCCTACAAGCAGGAAAATGAAAACCTCTTTTGTTTAGTGGAGTTAAGAGTTTTACACAGAACTTAACCTTATCTAATATCCTCTTAGGTGTTATTTGCACTATGAAAGAAACTTACATTTTCAGGTTCAACACCGATGTCTTCACAGAATTTTTCCATTCCTTCAGGGCCTACAACTTCGTCAGGACCTTCAAAACAAAAACCACACAAAAAATGAAATCTAAGCAATGTTCACTGCTCACCAGGGTTATGCACAATAATTAGGCTATATTGCACCCAAGGTATTTTTAAAAACACTGAATTACACTATTAAGTAGCTTTTATGCTAGAACTATTCTATCAAGTCCAATTGTGCAGATGTGTATGCTATGTGCTACACCAGAACATTTGTGCTGTGCATTGCCTCCCTATGATATCAGACAAGCCATTTTAGTTTTGTATCCGAGTTTTCAGAAGACTTCATTGAGCCTCCTATGGACACAGCTCAACTCCAGTAACTGTGGCAGTCAATTGTTTTAAGATAATGTGGGTACCGCTACTCTCTGCTGAACTTACTTTATGAATAATGTTCTTCAAAAAATTATTTTATCAACAATAAAAGAAATTCATTCTGTCTGAGCTACTATTGCAGATACTATTCTTTCGATGGTGCTAACATTATGGGTTTACACTAAAACAGAAGAGGGTGAATTTGCAAATGATGTAAGATTAAGTTTATGATGCTGAATAAAATAAATAAAGATAACAATAAATTGAAGAAATGCTGAGCATGTTAGCTATATGCAAAGCAGAAAAAGGTTTAGGGCTGCAATGAAAACAGCCTGATTAGGACCACAACAGTTAGTGTCATGCTGTCATTTCTCCATTTTAACACAAAAAAGTGTCTAAAATGCAGCAAAATAGCGCATTTAAATAGCGCATACAGACACACTCTACAGCATTTTGCTCTTCTAATCTCGTTTCAGTTATTTTGACTAAGCCTGTTCCAAAAATTACTCCTACTGGGCAGCCAAATAATATTAAAAGGCCTGTCAACACAGTATTTTGATGTGTCTTGGATCATTACATTAACATTTAGTGAGAATGAACTCATGTAAAAGGCAAAGGTTTTCTCTTCCAAAACAACATGCCATTTTACAACTTTTTGGCAAATTTTGCTACTTATAATACATAGAGTCCTTGATGATACCTGTCTCCACTTTATCTGCTGCTGGTGTAAGCAGAAGCATCTTTAAGAGCTGGGATAATGTGCTTTGAAAAACTATTCACTGTGAGATAACAACATTGTTAATAAAAACTATTAAGAATGGCTATTTTTACAGGAAAATAAAATGCAACTGACACTTAAGATCATGAACCTCTACCTCTTGAAAAATATTGCAAAGGACATTTTGCCTAGGTAAGCAAGGCCAAACAGTATTAGAAAATGTTAAAAAAAAGGCAAGTTATGAAGAGAAACATACAAGGGTTCACTGGTAATGACAAGTAAAAGCCTGAATTGGTGTTTCTGTTCCAGAAATCATACGCACAACTCATACACATATATACGTGTGTGTATAGTTTTATCTTTCTAGGGAAACATTTAATCTCCTATTGTATATAATTTAACTGGAATTCTATCTCATGCTGAAAATGTGGCATTTTTTGATTACTGGTTAACTAAGAAAGTATAACCGCCTACATTCAATTCTTGACTCAACAACAAAGACAAAATTTACAGACATTAAGTTCAAAGTATGTGCAAACACAGTTATCACAAGAAAATTAACTTTGAATTATTATTTCCCTAGAAAAGACTCTACCCCAGAAGTGTACGCCACAAACCTAAAGTAGAAAGCAGATTACTATAAACAAGAGTAGTTCATTGCTGTGAAAGGACTGTAAGGAAAATATCAGTCCTGATAAACAGACTCAAACCAATGGCTGGCAGATAAAATCAGCAGCTCATTGGATACTAAGAACCGGCCATTAATGAGTTTTAATCACCAATCAGTTATGACGGACTTGAAGTAGTGACTAGCTGAGAAATTATTAACAATTTAGCAATCCTGAATTTGGAAACCATATAATTGGTAAATAAATAGCAGTAATAGTGAAATAAATTCTGCAAAATACACCGCATATTGACTGAAAGCAGCAATTTGATGGCAATTCTGAGTTATTTGAAAGAGGCTACTTCAAATACTTTTGGAATGAGACATTTGTTATTTAGAATATGAAAAATTTTAGTGCTAATTCTCAGATGGAAAAACAGTATAAACCGCTATTATTTCGTTTTGTCAAACAGAAACCCAAGAAGCTTAAAGCATGACCTATGTTATTAGCCTTCCAATATGATCACAAGAAAGATATAGTTAGATACATAAACATCAATCTGAATTCTCCCAATGTCCTGACTTCTACTTGACAATTTCAAAGCAAGAAGTAGAATCACTCAGTATATCCTGATTCAACACTGTACTGCTCAACATCTGTTACTTCATTTTAAAGTCATAAAGCATAGAATAGAGAAAAATAAGTCAAAAAGAACAAATACCAAGAAGGTAATAGTAAAAGCTACACTAATTCAAGTGCATGCTATAAGAAAGCAAATATGGACTTATTTTTATGTCTACATCAGCATGAAAAAAGCAAAATGCAAGTAGTATTTGACGTATTGCTTTATTTAAAACAAAAGCATATAGTTTCAAACATGAATCCATTGCACATTACCTGCATATTCATAAAACCAAGCCAGGCACTTTTTGCTTGAAAAATGTTCCTCTCCACTTATTACTTTACCAGATGCTTGCGATCTGCAGTAGCAAATAGAAACACAAGGATGAACAGTGTTATTTTAATGAGACACGTGAAAAAGGGGTAAAATTAAATTACAAAGCACTTATTAATAATCTATTTAAATTGTTTCACGAGGTCAATATACATCTACAGTTATGCTGAATTTTATAAAGGGCAACTGTCCATCAATCCCCAACTCTTGCTGGAACATAAAACTACCTTTAGATTACAACCATCTCATAGCCAATTTATTGCAACTATTACTTTTTCTGAAATGCTAAAGTACTGTTATCTTGTAGATATTAAACAAAAAAACCCCCACACAGATGGCCAAAATATAACTCCTCAGTAATTCAAATGCCTTATTATCTACTTATATTTATACATATAGGCATTTCAAGTTAGGTCTCTAATAAGCAGCAGGATCTTCAAGAGTGCTGAATATGCACAGATCCCATTAAGGTCAACAGGAGCTGCAGAGTTTGACATATTTAAAAGTCAGGCTATTTATAGTAAACCATCTAAATTTGGGGAAAAAACATGGTCAATTTGTTTACATTATACATGTAACGAAGAATCCGCAAATTCTATAGATATTTGGTATATATACCAGAATAGTAGTGTGCAATCTGTGGTAAGACTGAAGTTGCTCAGCACACACAGCTTCCCCCCATCATTGTCTTCATTATGTAACACACAACCCAGTTTGCCTAGGAAGTGAATTTTAGTAGTTCATCACTCATTAAAAGAATGCATAGAATTTCTTCCAGTAAAAACACCAACCACACAAAGGAATCTTTTGTCAGTAATAATTTGCAGCACCTTTCCAATGCACCCTTCCTTTAAAACATAAATTACAGACTTCTAGAACAAGCTAAGGTTATTTCTAACAATGAGGTGAGAACTAATCATATGAGATGATTTAAAACTATGCAGCTCCCACATTGCAATTTTAAAATTAAAATGTCAAGCAGGAGAAGAATAGTTCAGTTCTGAGAGGGGTGAACAACTTTAACTGCCATGTATCGTTTTTAGCTTCACTGGAAAAGAAAGTAATGCTCCAAGATGAAGCCTTCTGTGCTGAAAGCTAGAATTAAAGGTGTCCTACATCCATCTATCCAACTGGCATTAGGAACACAAGTCACCAGAAAGAGGCAGTCATACGGTATGCTATTGTTTATTGGCTTTATCCAGATTAACATTGATCTATTTGTAATCACTGATTCTACTAAAGAATATTACCAATAAATTGCTGTGTAAGAACACAATGCCAAAAATGCCTGTGCATCTAAGGTTTTCTGATCACCTAGCATGAACTCTCACTTACATCATAGTTTTTACCGAACAACTAGGTCCCTGTAGACTCTGGGGTTGTTTTTCTTTTTTTTTTTTTTTGAGCTATCTAAACACTTTTTTTTAAGTAAAAGAAATTAAGATCATAAAATTTTGATTAACAGTGTTCCAGAAAGACAAGCTGAAACTAACACATGCAAACAAGAGATGAGCTTGGAAACTGAAAGCTGGTATTATGAACTAGAATAATTTACCTTTTTTAAGTATACAAAATGAAGTATGAGAAAACAGAAGTGTTTCCTCCAAATATACTTTAAGACAGAACCATGAGGGAATAGAGCTGTATAGAGGATAATGCTGGCACACGAACAGTTATTTATAGGCAATGAATAAACTGACTGAAACTAAAAGGTCATCAGTGACCACAGAAAGTGAGCTCTGCAATAGTTACCCAAAATGAGCAGTCATAATAAAATAAGAGTCTGAGTACTTCTAAATTCAAGCTCGGCCAGCCTATGAGAAAGGCCACGTGCCACAATTTCTTACAACAGCCATTCCCGTAGCGTTGATTTCGTAAGTCCTTTGTATTCTCATGTCCTGAGAACGGTTAGTCGTAACTACTGCTTTACTGGCATACTTAACAAGGTCTAATAGATGAAGCAGGCCGTTACTTCAGAGAAGCCACGCTGTAAGCTCCTGCTGCACAGCACTAATGGCTTATCATTCTAACAGTAACTTTTGGGTATCACGGCATAAAGCGGTCTTTTTACAGTAGCTAATGAACAAGATGCTTCAGACTCCTGTATTTATTAGAGAAACCTTTCCTGCTCTTGTTTTCCAGTGTGCTGACCAATCCTTCCAATTCACTGAAAAAAAAAAAAAAAAAAAAAGGAAAAAAAAAAAGAGGAAAGAACGATTCAGCACAGGCACTCTGAGCACTGGCAACCTTAAAGTGAGGAGAGCCGCCTACCCCAGGGAGATAGCACGAATATGGGGACAAATGGCAGGACTGGCCTTAGAGGTACAGCCAAAGGCAAAGCCAGCCGGGAATGGGAGCCGTTCCGTGGCGTTTCTCCCCGAGGCGTGACCACGCGGCACGCCGCCGCCGCCGCGGCCGGCACGGCGAGCCGCGCACCTGCACCGGGACGTGCCCCGCGGCACGGCAGAGGCCCTGCCGGGNCCGCCGCAGCCCGGGGCCCGCGGAGGAGGGGCCCAGCCCCGCGGCCGCTCGCCCGGGACGTGACCGCCGGCACCGGCCGCCGCCCCGCGAGACGGTACCTGCCGAGTTTACATTTCTTGAGGCCGGTGTCGTCCGCCGCCACCGTCCCCGAGGACTTCCTCTTCTTCTTCACCGGCATCGTCCTGCCTCGGGGCGGGGCCGCCCCGCTGCCGGGGCCCGCAGCCGAGGCCCCCCCGGGCTCGCTTCC
>VYZT01037755.1:0-33133 GCA_013400735.1 Pomatostomus ruficeps | reverse complement strand
GTGAGGAGACTAGAGGAGACCCCGTTCCACCCTGCTCCGGCTGCTCCTCCCCGACCCCAGCGGGCGCTGCCGCCCCCCGCTCGCCGCGGGCAGACGCCACCGCCGCCGCCGCCCGGTTCCCAGAAGCGGGTGTCGCGCCGGGGGCGGGAGCGAGCGCGGGCGGTATCGGCTGCGGAGGGAACGGCGAGAACGACCCGGACACAGATGGCGCCGGGCAGGAAGTGGTAGCGCCGCCGGGGCGGGGCCGCGCCGGGAGCCGCCCCCGGGAGGGCGGGGCTGCCGCGCGCGTTTTCCGGCCGGAGCGGGAGCCGCGGTGCCGGTTACAGCGCGGCGTTCTCAAGTGAAATAAATGGGGAAGCGCTAAGCTTTCCACTCCCTTCGAACCCGCGAGGTCACAGCCCGCACCCGGGGGGAGCTGCCGGTCGTGTCCTGTCAGCGCTGCAGGCAGGCGAGAGGCTGGGGCAGCCGCCCGCCGGGAGGCGCGGCCGGTGGCCGAGTTCAACGGCAGCTGCTGGGCGGGACCGGGGCGCTCTGTCCCTTTAGAGACCCTCTGGAGAAGCGGCCGGGAGCGCTGAGCGGGGCGGGGATCACTCCGCCCGCACTGGCCCACGAAACCAGGGCCAGTCCCAAGCCTGTTCTCCCGGTTGGCGGTCTGAGTACTCGCCCGGCGCTCTCCGGAGCCGGGCCCACAATCTTTCTCTGCCTTGCTGTACCGGGCACCACGGGCTTCCTAGTGGAAACGATCCCGAGCGGGGCGGGGGTGAGGGAAACACCTCAAGTGCTGTGGCGGCCATGACACCGTGACGCAGCTGATGGCAGGACAGATGCTTCCATGAACCTAGGGGAAGCCTGGCAGTGGATGGGGCCGACTGACCCCGGGTAACTGCCGGGCACTGCTGCCGTGCCGGGAAGGGCGCGCCTACTGCTCCGCCCCGTCCCGCCCCGTCCCGCTGATTGCCGAGCGCGTCGGTCACCGCCTTCTTCCCCGGCTTGCCCGGCGCCACCGGGACTTAGCCCGCCTGCGCGCCGGAGCCGCCATCTCCAGTCACCATAGTGACGGGTCCCGACGACGCCGGGACGGCCCCGGGCCTCGACCCCTGTGCCCGGGAGCGAGCCGCCGTCCTTCCCGCCGTGAGCCCTTCTCCCGCCAGCGCCTGCATGTGCTCCCCTGGGGTTCTAGATCCGCCCCCGCCTTGATGCTGCCTGGCGGGGTGCGTGCCGCCACCATGGCCGGGGAGGGAGACAGAAGGAAGCGCTTTATTTCAGCCACGGCTGCCAACTACTTCGGACTGGAGCCGGCGGGCGGTGCCGCTGCCCTGGCCGCAGGGCTGCATTCCCGCCCGGAGCTGAGCCGCTTCCTCGACGACGGCAATGAGTTCTTGCTCGTGGTGCAGCACTCGGGTGCGCAGCTCCGCGCCTCCAACAAGGTACCGTAGTGTCCGGAGCCCGCGGGTCCCGCGTGTCCGCCGCGTCCCGGCGTGCGAGCGGCGACGCAGTGCCCGGAGGCAGCCCGGGCAAAGTGGTCGTAAAGACTGGTGTCAGATTTGGGGGACATCTCCCTCCTGCGAATACCTCCTGTGCAGGTGTCTGTGTCTGCTGCAAGGTACTGGCGGCTGCCGTGGTTTAACCGCAGCCGGCGGATAAGTATCCCCACCCCGCCGTGAGGAGAAGAATCGGAAAGAAAAGAAAGGCGTGGGTTGAGATAGAACAGCTTAATAATTGAAACGAAATAAAATATGATCGCTAACTACTAATACACTAATAAAAGTGTTAATAATTGTAATGAAAAGGGGCGAGAGAGAGGAACAAAACCCAAGAGAAACAAGCGATGCACCTTACAGTTGTTCACCACTCACTGACTGATGCCCAGCTCGTTCCCCAGCAGCGATCGGTGCCTCCTGGCCAACTACCCCCAGTTTATACATTGAACATGATGTTCTCTGCTATGGAATATCCCTCTGGCCAGGTTGGGTCAGCTCTCCTGGCCATGCTCCCTCCCAGGTACTTGTGCCCCTCCTCATTGGCAGATCAGGAAGCACTGAGAAGTCCTTGACCTTGGGTAATTACTGCTCATCAACAACCAATACATCAGTGTAATACTAATAGTATTCTCATACTAAACCCCCAAACCAGCACTGTACCAGCTATTAAGGAGGAAATTAACTCTAACCTAGCAGAAACAAAAACACTGGCCCCAGAGTCTGTGAAGACCATATGATCAGCTGATGGTACAGTTGTTAGTGGATTGTGCCCATGTTGGTGCAGTTTTAGTGTGCTGTGTATTGTCTCCATGTGAACGTAATGTGGCCTGGGGCATGGAGTCGGATATATGATTTCTTCCTGGGCATGGCAGCATGCGTGTGACTGGAAGGATTGCATGGGGCAATGTCTATGCTGGGAATGGGACCCAATATGTGGTGATGCCTTAAGGGCTGGTAAAAATAGGAGGCAGACACAGCAGTATAGGGAAAAGGGTATTACTTTGGTTTTAGTAGGATCCTAGGTGCACAACTCATCAAAGGTGGGAACACGCTGAGCAGCACACCCCCTGTACAATGCGTATATAATTTTATGGACTTCATAAATTAGCATATCTACCTAAAATCCCCCAATAAGAAAGTTAACAAATGAGATAATTGTCCTCTATTCTAATTATGCCCCCCCCAAGTAAGACTACAGTCTAGTTTAAAAAAATCATGTTCTAGAGAGGAGGCTTCGTTTAAGGTTGGAGCCTCTAGTTTTGAGATAGTATGGATGTTTTGTCTTCTCCCTTCAGAGAACTCTCAAACTAAGCTAAATGCCAGACTACAAGGGTTAAGGTATAAGGAGTGTTTGTGAAGGGCACAAGGAAAGGGAAAGGGTATAAAAATGTATAAAAAGGGTATAAAAAGAAAAGACAGAAAACCATCGGGCATCAGGGGCACATTGGCTGATATTTGACAAATCCAAGGTGGGTGTTTGTCCAAAGCATGCATTTTCCAAATTGTTGTGTCCAGCTGTGCGCAAATCTGAGGTTCATTGTGTGAAATGTCCTGCCTTAGGTGTTTTTATTAAGTGACTCATCCGAGTGATACCATGCGGTGTGTTGTGCACTCAGTGTCACCGTGTAAGAAGGGCATGGTGTGGTGCCAGCCACACAGAGTGCAGGTAAGGTGTGGGTCTTGATGTGGCACCCGTCATCCTGCAGTGAGACCAGGGACGTGGTGTCTGCTAACTTAGTGGCTTCACACATGGAAGATTGTTGTGGTTTTAGTAGAGATGAGGGGGCCATAAAGATGGCTCCTGTGAGAAGTTTCTAGAATTCTTCACCATTTCCAGCAGAGCCAATCTCTGATGGCTCTGAAGATAATGGGCATGCCACTAGCCATGTTTGGGCTAGTGAAAAAAGTTAGTTACGCCTCTGTGATGACATATTTAAGGAAAAATCAAAACAAAATGAGCACACAGCTGCTTTTGGTTAAAGAAGGAGGAGGATGTGAGAACATGTGAGGGAAAACAACATGGAGACACCAAGGTCAGTGGAGAAGGAGGGAGAGGAGGTGCCCCAGGCTCTGGAGCTGAGATTCCTCTGCAGGCCGTGGTGAGCCCATGGTGAGGTGGGGTGTCCCGCCTGCAGTCCGTGAGGTCCATGAGGGATGCAGAGCCACCCACAGTCCGTGGGTGAGGTGCCAACATTAGAACGGGGAGATATCGAAAACCGCAGCAGCCATGGATGCCAGAAGAAACCGCAGGAGCCGTAGATGCCAGGAGAAGCCGTAGCAGGTGCAGCCCAGTGAGAGACAGAGACTGAGATAAAAGTCCCACAATTTGTGAAGGAGGTGACCACGCTAGAGCAGGTAGATGTCGGAAAAAACTGCAGTCCAAGTGGGAGACCCGGTTAGAGAGAGAGCGGCCCCCTGCTTCCATACTGGAGCAGTTTGTCCTTGGAGGACTGCATTCCATGGACAAGAAAAAAAACACGCCACAGAGGTTCACAGAGAACTGTCTTTCGTGGGAGGGACCCCGTGGCAAATGCAGAAGAAAAAACTCCTCTCCCTAAGCAAGGAAAGAAGATCTTAGAAACAAACTGACCTGAACCCCCACACCCTGCCCCCCTTGCACTGTTGGTGGGAGGGAGGGGTGGGGAATAAAAAGAAGGGTGTTTTTTAAAGGTTTAGTTTATTTCTCATATCCTCCTTCTAACTCAAGTAGTAATAAATTTCACTTTGCAACTTTAAGCTGAGCCTGGTTTGTCCTTGGAGCGTTTTCTCCCGGTTCTTTACCTCAACTCATAGACCTCTGAGTTAATTCCCTCAGTTTTTTTTCCTCTCTCCTTCCCTCCTCTGCCCAGCTGTGGCAGGGGAGGGAACGAGTAAGCGACTGCCGTAGATGCCTGACACTTAGCCAAGATCAAAACCACGACAAAGATGCATATAAGGAGTCCTCAACATGCGCAGTGTGGACCAGTAACTTGCATAAATCCTTGGTTAATCTTCTCTGAAGTCTAGTGCATGTTGTATTCAGGCAAAAAGGAACATTTATGTGTACCAGGTTTTGGGGTGCTGCTGAGCCACTGTCTAAAATACGAGGCAGCTTTTGACAGCTGTGGAAGATCAGATGCATATTGGTGCTTTACTGTGTACCTCTTGTCTCAATGAAGCTATGTCTGTAGGTGTTGGTCTAAAGACTTGATAAGAAAGTAAAACTGATACTGTCCAATAGAACTGAAAGCTGTTCTTACTACCCTTTGTTTCTTTTAACAGAAAAATAGCAAAAAGATGCTTACAATTGCACAGAATCTGGGATTTCACTTAGCATGTTTTTGCTATTGATTTATCAAATTTTTAATAATATTTTCCTGTTTTATGAATTATTCTCAGCCACAAGTAGTTTCAATAATTAATTTTATGGCAATTTTTTGAACTTTACCAATAAGTTGGGCTATGGATGGAACATGAGTCATGTTACAATTTATGATTTTACTGATGGAGGAGCATGCCTTTCTCTGTTCTTGAGAAATCTATGAATAGAGTTATGTATTTAGAAACTCAGGAAAACAATACAGAATATTTAGAGTATATAGAAAAATTTTCCCAAAGGTATTTAGCGTAAAAATGCAATTAAAAAAATAGGCTTCATGCTTAATTTTCTCTAGGCACAAGACAGAGTTTCTGTGTTGTCCAGAGAAAGTGGTAAGTGGAGTTTTCAAAATACAGTAAGAAATTATGGTTTTTACAGACATTATATGCTGTAAAAGGCTTTATGTATTTGATGTTGGAAGTCAGGTTTCTATGGACTCAGAAATGAGTATAATAACAATTTTAATTTTCTCTGCAAATCAGATACTACCAGAATTTTATCAGAGCCCAGAGGGAGTAATATGGTATTTTATATTTTTTTTCTTGATGCAAATTGTTTGTGTAAATGGTGTATGTAATTTAGTGTAATATTCAGCCATTAATAGCTTCCTAAACAAATCCTGGCTTCTTGATTATTACAGATTGAAGCTACTGATTCAAAGAATAATGTGTTGGTGTTCTTTAAGCTGAGACCTGATGTAATTACGGAAGATAATCTTCATAGTAATATTCTTGTATCATCTATGCTGGATTCACCAATCAACACTCTTTATCAAGCTGTACGACAAGTTTTTGCGCCAGTGTTACTGAAGGTGAGCAATATACCAATTTAAACGTTCTGTAGATTTATATTGAGACTTTGGAATTCAATAGGGTGTTACCTAATTCTGAGCTAAATATTTTATGTTATGAAACCAAAATATTTGTGGAAATTAAGCAATGGGTGATAGTTATAGTTTCTAAGTTAAAGGACGTTAAAGTTTCTAAGTTAAAGTAAATTAATCTCCTGTCAGTAAGGATGCAGGGAAGATTCTGGTCATGCATATGCCTGAGTGGAAATGTGGAATACACTGGCGAGGGGCAGTAAATGTGGAAAACAGCTCTCACATTTTCAGAGTGCCTTTGTAAAAACCCATCAACTGACTTCTGATTTTGTGATAAAAATGTTTTTTGTAGTATTATTCTGAATTGTTAAATGAAAAGAATGAGGTGCTCTTCCTTGACTTTAGGGAAGAAAAAAATGCTACATTGTCCCACCATGTGCTTGGTACTTAATCTGAATTTTATATATTTTTTAAGATTAATGGGAAGGAAATAATAATTATCATGTGAGTCACAATTTTTGAAATTTTCATTACAGGATGAGAAGTGGAGTAAAGCATTTGATCCCAAACTCCAGAAACTTCTAAGTGAGCTTGAAGCTGGCTTGAGTACTGCTCTCAGAAGATCAGATCCCAGTTTCACAGGAACAAAATTCAGTGAAGATGATGTGCGAGGTTTGTTTTGCAATTATGTCTTTTACAGTTAAATTTGAATTAGGAGTAAATAATCTATTTAGAAGTTGAGTATTTAGGCTTCCCAGTGATTGCACAGTGTGAAATATAATCGGTTATTGTTAGTAGACTGGAATTACTGATGGTCATACCAGGAGACCAGAGATGACTTTTATACTGCATCTAGTCAGGATCAGAAGTTAAAGGTTATTTACATATCCATATAGTAAAAATTTGCTTTAGAAAGTATGTTCTGACTGAACATATTTTATAAAAATTCATTTATTCCATGTATAAATATTTTCTATTTTATTTGCAGCTATACTTACACCAACAGATGAATTTCAGTTCTGGAGAGAATGTGCTCGTCATGGAAATAAAGGGTGTAGTAAAGAGAGAGCTTCATATTTTAGAGACCTATTTGAGGACATTGCAAAAGTATGTTTTATTTTGTGTGATCAGTGATATATTTCTAGACTTAGTAAAAAACACACTTCCTATGAAATATATGTCAGTATATGTACACTCTTTTCAAATATATGAATATTAACTATTGACTAATTGAATAGATAATGATTTAGTTATTTTTTCTTAAAATTTTACTTTAAATGATAGGTGCATGGGACTGTGGGCATTTAAGTGGGCACAGATTTGATCATTAAATACTAAGCTGTATAAGTAGAGAATTTTGCTTCAATTTATGAACTAGAGATTGATTCACAAGGTAAAAAGGACACAATGCTGTCCTTTTTGGCACCCATAAAGCACTTTCTTGAATAGTGCTTCTGACATCAGTGAATACTTCACATGAATAAATGTGCACAAATGCTTGGTTTTTTGAGAGGATTTTGACATACTCTGTTATGCAGTAAACCTCAGGAAACTACACCACGTGCCAGCTTCAGAAAAGTGTAAATGTTTCTACCATGCTATTTGCAAAGTAAACATATTAAGGGTATTTTTTTTTACTAGGATTATTACAACTTGGATACTCTCTCATTATTTGAAGTTGTGGATTTGGTGGAAGCTACTAAGAATACTGTTGATAATGTGTGGAGACAAACAGAACATGATCCTTATGCAGAGTCTCGCATGCATAATCTCTTGGATGTGATAGGTAAACCTTTGTGCAGCCTATATTAAATGAACAGGCGAGAAAAGTAAAATGATTCCTTGAGCAGAGATCTTCTTTCTTGTAAAAGCACCAGTAACAGCCCACAGCATGAAGGTGCTTTTTCTTGTAATTATGACCCATGAATATTATTTGCTTTCTAGTATACGATAGTTCAGCCAGTTCTTGTAGGTGCCTTCAAACATGCTTGGGTATGTGTGAAGGCACCTACATTAGAAATGGTGTTGCGTACCTTTCAGCCTGTGGCCTGAATTTGTCATGCTTCTGCTTGACTCCCTGTGTTTCTCTCAAAGGAGAAAATTTATTTACATAAACCCCCATTAAAGGTCGGTTCAGTCTGTGCGGAGGTGAGAGCAGGATGTGCACAGAGGTTCTTCTCTCATCCTCTTGACAGAAGCCGCACGTTTGGGGACAGGCATAGGACAGTGAGTTTGTGTGCTGCTGCCAGATGTGTGTGTGTGTGAGAGCGAGAAGAAGGGTTGTGTGAGCAGCCAGATCCTGCCATTGCTGCTGATAAAGACAGGTGCTTGTGTGTGGAATCCCAGAATCCAAATCCATCAGCTTCATGTGTTAGATCAACCTCTGTTTACCTTGGAGATGTTCAAGAGATTTATTGACTCTGAAACAAAATTATCATTTATTGCTGCATTTGTGTAGTTTGAAATCAGGACGCTATGCTAGTTTTTTAAAAAATGTGATTGGAATGTAATGTAGCCTTTAAATGAATTATTTTAAACAAACATAACATCTTGCCTTTGTATACTTTTTTGTCTTCTAGGTGGCTCACTAGGTAGATTTGTTCAGAGAAAATTAGCAGCTTTGAATTTGTGGGAGGATACTTTTCACATTGTTAAAGAAAACATACAGGCTGGCATCTTGGTTTGTGAGCAGTGGGTGTCAGCTTGTGAATACCTAACTGGACAATTGTGGCAACATTATACTCTACATCCATGGAAAAATGAGAAATATTTCCCTGAATTGATTGCCAAACTTGGCAAACGTCTTAATGAGGTAGAGATCTGAATTATACACATTAGTTTCATTAGATACAGAATTAAACAGCATTACCTTAAGTTAAAAAAGGGAATTAAAATAGTTTCATAGTCTTTTCAGAGTCAGATAGTATTCTATAATTTGTCTGAGCCTTTCCAAAGTTTCTTGTAAAAACAAGAGCGATGGGTACTTGTAAATGTAAGTTTTATGTAAAAATACATTTGATATATCAAATACTTTTTTCCCCTTACAGGTGCTAACTGTTAGAACACTGCATGAAAAACTTATGTTCTTTTTGCCAGCTGGAGAACAAAATTCTTTACATCTTTCTCATGTGTTTGAACCCTTTGCTGGCCTAAATCCTGTACACTATAACCCTTACACAGAGGTATAATGCTTATTTTTAATTTATTCACATTCTTTCTGTGTCTTTTTGCAATGCATATAGTCCTAAACTAATACATGAACTCATTATCTCTAGCCATTATGGAAAGCAGCAGTCTCTCAGTATGAAAGAATTATTGCACCAGCAGAACAAAAAATAGCAAGCAAATTGAAGAAATTTATTTCAGAAATTCAAGACAGTCCACAGCAGGTATGGGGAATTTTGTAGTTTGAAAACTTTCCTGAAGATCAAATTATTTAATTCCTAAGTAGTCAGTTGAGGGGATGGGTACTAAGTACTTAGAGCCAAAGACAGCACTACTATGTTTAATTTTTTTCATGAGAAAGTGACAACTTTTTAAAATCTTCATATTCCAGCTTCTTCAAATATTTCAGAAGCATAAGGAACTGATAAAGCACCCAAATATAAGCAAAGAATTGCTTTTTGAAAGGGAAACATTGCTGGCAGCACTTCAAGATTATGTCAAAGGTATTTAATTGCATTAGTTTTATTGTGAGTGCTAGAATCTTTATTTACTTCTAGAATCATGTCAGTATTTCCAGTATATTTTTATAAGTACAATGATGATATAAGGTTTTTCTATTAGATTTCGGGTCTAATGAATCTTTTGCATTTGTTAGACTATGAGACAGACTTTGAAACTCGATGCCATGGTGTTCCTGGTGATATTTCTGGACCGCTGTCAGGCAAGAACCTTTCTGAAGTTGTCAATAATATCGTATGGGTACAGCAGCTGGAACTGAAGGTAACAGATTCTGTTACTGTTTAAACACAATTTATCATCGAATGTAAAACATGGTATTTGACATTTCTGTGGGGAATTCCACACAGAAAAATTGTGGGCTTCCCAAGAGTTATATAATCAAGGTTCCTTATCAGTGTGCTACTTGCTAAGTTGAATTTTATTAGCAGATGTAGAATGTAGTTTTTTTGTAGTAAACTGAACTGTGTCTTTAAAAAAAAATTCAGACAAGAGGTGTTTTTGTTAAATTTCACCCTCCAGTTTGCATTTTAAAGTTGTATTTAAGATTCACACTCAGATTCTGAAATCGTAATTCTCATTTCTTATTACTAACCTTTGTAGTGTCCTCTTGAAATCAAAGGGGTTTCTTGGTAGTATATTTTGAGCTTGTGCCTGCCAGAGAATTTACAGTAGTAGAAGTAAACAATTGTACAATAATTCTGTGTTCTCTTAAAACATACTGGACTCTCTCTTAATTTATGTTGTTCTTGTTAGTTTGTATTTACACTTTAGTTGGAAACTTCAACCATTTTTTGGAAAACATTGGCCAGCAAAAACCAAAATGGTTTTTGTGAACATAAGTGCCTTCTATAATAATTATAGGTTTGAATGAGAATAGAAGTTACTTATCCCAGAATAACTATTAGCCCAGTTCAGCTGATTTGTGTCAGTTGTATGTCTGCTTTAGGCTGTGCTAAATTTTTTAATTGCTCTTAAATCTCTACTGATTGGATCGACCAGGGTTTTACTTTGTCCGCATATAGATATGAAATTCCAGATCAAATACCTTTGAGTATTGTCATGGATTTATAGATACAACAGAATACTCATGGGAAGTCTGTACCTTTACAAAGAGAGTTAAAGTCCAAGTGGGATATCTTGGGGTATCTTTAGTAGTGGATGTCATTGGTGGACCGTTTATTCAGACCCAATTTTCTGTAAAGAGAATTCAAATATCTGGGACACAGTTCAGAATTCAGGTTTTTTTTCCTAATCAGCTTTAGAATCCCACTTGTAATACTGATTTTTATTGTGGTGATTTTTCTTTCCTGATTAATACTGGGAAGTTAAGCTTTTTTTCTTTGTTATTGTGTTTAAGGTGGATGATTCTGTCAAGCTGGCAGAGGCTCTTCTCTCTGACTTACCTGGATTTCAAACTTTTCATCGAAGTGCAGATTATTTTCTGGAACAGTTAAAAGTATATGAACAAGAACAATTTGATGATTGGTCTAGGAATATCCAGTCAGAATTATCAAATCCCAAGTCAGGACTTTGGTAAATACACTCTTGTTTAAATAATATTAATTAAATAACAAAACCTATAATGTGGTGTAATTCATTAGAAGTTGAAGAAGGAAATTAAACAAAAAATACAGAATTGAGAATGAATGGAGAGATAAAATAGAACAATGTATTATACTTTCATCATCTGGCCAGCCTTGCTTGGTAAGGTGAGGTATACAGGACAATATTATAAATAACTAATTAATAGCTAATGTTGCAGATTGATAACTAATCATGCAGTTTCTGTTAGCACCTGGAATGAAAGACATGTTTGGTTTGCTTGTTTTTTTTACTTGTTATCCATTGTAATCCTTATGGTGATAATACATAGAAACCAGATGAGATGAGAGTATAGCTGTGATATACAGATGACACATGTAGAGTAGCAAATTGTTACTCACAAGAAATTCTGCAGTCTACATAAGGCAGATGAAAGAAGGGTAAGCATATCAATTTAAGTTTCATGAATTTTGTTTCCCAAAATAATAAAATTTCTTTATGGGATATTAAAATATATTTTGAAAATTTTTTGTTTTAGTTGATTGGCCATATAGCTTCTGTCTTCAACTCTTGAGTGTTGCAAAATTCCTCTGAAAAGAATTTGTCCACAGTTACAGAGGATACAGGAGTTGATACTTAAGTGAAAACCTTTATTTTAATGAAAATACTCAAATATATAACAGCCTTCTAATTTATTAGTATCATAAAATTTGTTATTGTGAGATTTTAAAAGATTTGAAGTGGTTAATTAAACAAACAAGAAAAGAAGTAGCTCCCTACAAAGGGGAGTGCAATGAATATGGGAACTAGAAAAGAGATGGGAAAAAAAAAGAGGAAAAATGAGTAAGGTTGAAGTGTTTATGAAAGGATGGTGGTAGAAGTATTTCTAAAGCAGAAAAAAAATTGGAGTAAAGTCTGAAGGTAGGCTGATGTTCTTATTAACATCTGGGTGAATATTTCGAAATGCTCTATTGATGCAAGTTCTGGTTCTTCGATTGATTCCCTCAGATTATTTTCTCCCCCTTTGCAGTGCTGAAGACTGGGGCAGGTAAGGTGCCTGCTTGATAGAGTATGATGGATACAGTGTAATTTAGAAACACTATCTAGCTGTGAATTACATGCTAACTATTGTCACAAGTCAGAAAAACTTTGTAAGCAAAAATGGTAGGCATTGTTAATTCTGCCTTATCTTCACTGGCTTTGAGTTAAAGGAAAGGTTACTGGAATAATTTCTGAGTAAATTAAAATGTTAATAAGCCTAGAAAAACAGAATAGAATGACATCAAGCTGTTTAGAGTAGTTTGTTATGTTTTGGTAAAGTGCACCTAAGAAAGGATAAATATCAAATGATATTCAGTAATGTGATTGATTTTGGTTCAGTATCCAAGCTAATAGCCCTGTGATGGAGTTGGATACCATTTCTGGAACATTAAACATACTTTACTCAGATCGTTTGGTGACTCTGCTGAGAGAAGTACGTCAGCTCTCAGCACTTGGCTTTGCTATACCAGCTAAAATACAGCATGTTGCAAACACTGCGCAAAAGTTCTGCAAGCAGGCGGTCATCCTAAAGCAGGTAATAAGATTATGCCATAATAACTTCCTCTTCTGACTTCCCAGCTTTAGTTTGTAGAACTTTTCTACAGTGCTGTCTTTTCTGTCTGTATGGTTAAGCATTTCACTGTGCTTGTCTGTATGAGAGTGACTTCTTTCTTGAACAAATTGGCTAAGTCCATAAAAGAAAACAGAACATATGCTTTACAATTTCAGAATATGTCTTCTTTTGAAGTACAGTAATAAAGCCATATGAAGTTACTGTATGCATATACAAAAATAAGAGAAGTAATTAGTTGATCACCTGGTTTTAGTGTCAGTGTTTTATAATTATGCTTGAAGGGAATTGTCATAAAATGGAGGAACTTGTCCTGCCATTGCTAGTTTTCAACTGAAAATATATTAGAAAGTATTTTAATGGAAATATGTGTGGGTTTTTGGGGGTGTGTGGTATATTTTTTTGATTACACTCAATGCCATGTATGTTTTTGTTCGGTTTATATTTCAGTTCAATTTCACATGAGGTGTCATTGGTATCTGAGATACCCCTAGAGCTGAGGCAAAGATATCATAAGACCTTTTATTTGTTCATGTAAATTTAATCTCTCCTTTTTTACAGGTGGCACATTTCTATAATTCTATTGATCAACAAATGATTCGGAGTCAGAAGCCAATGATGTTACAATCTGCTCTAGCATTTGAACAGATAATTAAGGTGGAAGTATTCCCCTCTCTTTGTCTTTTTAGTTTCAGTGGTATCTGTGCATATTCTGTGCTGCTTTTTATATGTTTATTGCATTGTAATTTAAAAAATTATTTCTTGATAAACAGGTGAAGTTATTATTAAGTCTCTAGTGCAGCTAAGGAAAGGGAGGTCCTCCATTTTTTACCAGGAATAAAACTATCTCTCTCATATTATAATTTCCTGTATGCCAGCTGGTAGACTATTTTTGTCATTAAATCTTACAAAGTTTGTATATCTTTAAAGCATTCAAAATCTGGTCCTGGAGGAAAAGCTCAAGTAACATGGGATAATCCCAGAGAACTGGAGGCTTATATTCAAAAACTCCAAGCTGCTGCTGAACGGCTTTCCACTGAAAATAGAAAACTAAGGAAGTGGCACACAAACTTCATTGAAAAGGTATGTTTTCTAGATGAAATTGAAATCATGTCTGCTATAGCTTACTTTAACCTTTCTTTCATTTACTTGATGATGAGTATGTTTATTTTTCCTTAAAATTCTTTTAACAGGTCATATCGCTTATGAATATTGATCTACTTCGGCAGCAGCAGCGTTGGAAAGAGGGACTTCAGGAGCTCAGAACTGGTTTTGCCAGCCTTGAGTCACAGGCAGGGTTTGATTTTCATACTGCAGACTGTGAACATTTGACTTTTCAACAGTAATCAAGGTTTAAGACTCAAACATAGCATGATTGGATTAATTTTGATTAGGGAATTACTAGCTGGTTCAGGAAAACATTTGTGTCTTAGTTAATGCCAGATGTGAGGTAAAATCTCAGATGAGGACAATGGAGATAATTTTTTTTATGTCATACTGTAATAGAATAAGAACTTCTGGTCAATGACAGGTGTTAGATGAAGAGATGGGAGAACCTCTGGTAATGTAGAACAGTTGTGTCTGAGCCATTAATGCAAGGTATAATGAGGAAATTGGTACAGATAATGAGTGATCCCCACACAGAGTAGAACAAATGTATAAAATTTAGAATTAAAATGCATTTCTACCTGAAATAATGAGTAAAACATGGTTGTATTTGCTCGCTATCAACTGACAACCTTTAGAGTAGAATCATAGAATCATTAAAGTTGGAAAAGACCTGTAATATCATTGAATAAGATGATACAGATTTTGATTAAGAATATCACATTATCAAAGTGAGCTGTTTTGAGGTATCGTTCAAGTAATTTTTCCTGTAGCCTTCAGCAATCAAAGGACTATATTCTTAGGTGGGTATATTGTTCTTACCCATTCTAATGCAAACCCAGATTACTATTTGCCAGCCAAATAAATACAGTATCTTTACAGTATTTCACTTCTAATTTTGTTTTTCTTCTCTCAAGGTAATATGAAAAACAAGTGTATTGATTCAGCTTCTGGCTTGTAATTTCTTTTGAAGTTTAATTTGCAGATATTTATCTTAAAGTCAGTACCTTTATGAAAATAATCTAAATTTGCTTTAGGATCTGTTTGAAAATTGTTTTGGTATGACACAATATTTTTAGATACTACATAATTTTTTAGAAATTATATAATTTTTAGAAAATTACCTAAACTGTATTCAGTCACTTTTTAAAAATCTTTGAGTAGAAGCAATAAAACTTAACCAAATGTGTATTTTTTTTCACATTCTAAAAATTCTAAGATGGTATAGTCTTACTGCTGTTGTCACCAAGATTTTACATATTTCTTAAAAAACCCTATATACAATTGTCTTAAGGCTTAATTAAGACAATTTCAGGTTCTCTTAATCTCTAGAATCTTTCCCTTGGAAGAGGTCTTATGGGCAGCTTTGAATTGTAGGGCAGACCTTAACTGTGTAGCTTCCTGCAGCAACCCTGGACTGCCTCCAAGACCCGTCTGAAAATCTCAAATTAAATAAGAGAATCTTTTAAGCTGGAAGAAGTTTCTATTTTATTTTCTAGCTTCTGTTGTTCTTTTGCAAATCTCTGGATGACTTGCAAGTGACCATTTAGCTCAGTTGGTCAGAGCATGGTGCTAATAATGCCAAGGTAATGGGTTTGATCCCTGTATGGACAGTACACTTAAGAGTTGGACTTGATGATCCCTGTGGGACCCTTTCAACTCAGAATATTCTGTGATTTATAGAATTTGAGTGTATGATAAGGTTTTACATGTGTTTGCAGTGCAGTGTAGCTGATTCCAATGAAAATCTTATGTTAATTTATTAACATTATTTAACATTGATCTGTGGAAACACACTGTAACTTTTATAAATACTATTTAAAAGGTAGTTTACATGTTACAAGAAACTAGAAGGTTTAAATCTCTCATTCAACCAGCTCTTTATCTTATTTCCAGCAGAGTCCTGTGCATTTTAGAGTAACCTTGAAGAATGTTCTAGTAAAGCATATCACTGGGTGATGAACCTCAGTGAAGTTCTTATGCTGATCTGCCATTGAGACTGTTTTATTTGGAGATTTTTTTTTAAATTCCTATATTAATTTGAAATAAATGCAATAAATGCAATAACTGATCACATAGTCAGAAACTCATATCTTGAGCTAGAAGGGACCCACAAGGACCAGGAAGTCCAACTCCTTGCTCCTCCAGGACTATCTAAAACAAAACAGTGGGACTTAAGTATGCTGTCCAGATGGTCCTTAAACTCTGACTGGCTTGGTGCTGTGACCAAGTCTCTTCCAGTGGTGTGATCACTGAATTTTACAAAGATCCTGGTCTTCAGATTTTGTACTGTTTGCAGTTTCAGCTTATAATCATGGTTTGAGGAATAAAATAAAATAAAAATAAACATTGTTAAATTTTAGGGTTTCAAATCGAGTGATATGAAAGCTTGGAGACGACACTGGAATCATCAGCTTTACAAAGCTCTGGAGCATCAGTATCAAATGGGCTTAGAAGCACTCAATGAGAATTTACCAGAGATAGTTATTGACCTAACATTCAAGTAAGATTTTTTTTTGCCTTATAAGAAAATACTCAGGCTCAGATTACATTGAAATATTCATTTTTCTATTATTTGTTTCACTTTTCAGGCAAGGCCGGTTGCAGTTCAGACCTCCTTTTGAAGAAGTACGAACTAGATATTACAGAGAAATGAAGAGATTCATCTGTATTCCAAATCAGTTTAGGGGAGTAAGTGAGGCAGAAGATGAGTCTATATTCACTGTAATGACTGAAAGAAATGCAAATGGATTTCTGACCGCTTTCAGTAAAGCAGAGGATTTGTTCAGAAGGCTGACAGATGTTACTAATCAATTCAAGGTATTTTCAATATTGGACTGACTCATGCTTTTTTTTCCTTAGATTTGTATCATTTTATGCTTTGGACACTCTAGAAGTAGCTGAGCAATGGCATTTGCGCATTGTTGTCCTTTGCTTCAAGGCATATAAGCAAAAGCTTAGAAAATCCATCCATGTTAAGCCAACCACTTAAGCACATGCCTAACTTGAAGTATATGTATAGTTCCCTCTGTAAGCTCTCTATAATAGCTGACTTTTCAGTCTTGCTGTTTTGATTATCCTTAAATGTGTGAATTTGTCAAACCATTTTTTACCTCCTGATTTTTGCACTAAGAAAATCTGTAGGTAATTGAAGGAGCATAAAGGTTAAAGAGAATGTAACTTGAAAATATTATTGAAGTATTTTAATGCTATTGAGATACAGTTTTTTAATCTGGAGAATATTTCTTTTCCATGGAATAAAAAATAATGTTGGAAAGGAATGGATTGTAATTGGCCAAGTAGATATTGAGCCCTTGGTGAAGACACATCTTTCTAGTAAACAGGACTGGGAAAAAAACTTCAAGGCATTAAAAGTGAGAGGGAAAGAAGCGGAACGTCTTCCAAGGTATAGTGTAACTGTTCTTTTGTGCGAATAACGTATTCTATCAGATATTTTAAAGGTAATAGTAAAATTTTTGTATGAAGATATAGATAGAATTTCAAGTGGTTTTGAAATGCTATTGTACTTTTTAAATGTTTAGATTTTAATTTTTCATTTTTATTTTTTAGATACTTACCCTCTTTCATCTGTGCTGCCTTCTCTGAACACTTTTAATTACTTTCTCTGATATAATGTGAAAATTCCTCAAAATTCAGGGCTGATTCTGAAGTATTACAAAACATAGTATTTTAGCAAATCTTTTAGCTAAGTCCTGTACGTGTGAAATATGTATGGGAGTTAGGAGAAGACATAGTAAATGTTTGTCATGAAATAATTCCTGTCTTGGAACATTTTAATTACATCTTATAATTTAAAATATGCTGGAGTAGGCTTTTGTTTTTACATATATTCACATGAATTTATTGTAGTGTACGGTTAGAATTGTCAAGTAAAACTGGTAGGAATCAGGTTCAGAACAAGGCAAAAGACATGACATTTCCTGCTGGAGAATGGACTGGCAGAACCTGCTGGCTAGTGATACTCAGAGTAGTAAAGATTTTCGTGAGTCCGTGGACAGACTGAGGTGAATAGAAGAGGAACTGGCTGATGTGACTTAGAGCCAGAAGCAACATGTCGCTAAGAAATCCATGACTTGAAAACATTGGTGTTGAGGGAGGATACTCAGGAAGATATCAAATAAGGGAGACCTTTTTCTTAGTGTTCTTTAGGCATCTACCTATGGTCACTAATATGTTAGATATGGGACCTTTAAATGACTCTCTATGGCGTTTCTTCTGTTCTTATTACAATTGAAGGCTGAGTTAGTAAACTCTCATGGAAATTAGAGAATTAAAGTCATGAATATACAAATAATGAAATATACAAATATTTTTCTTTTGTGTATGGTAATAGCCTTTCAGAATTTTATGGAACTGGTTATGTTAAACCAAACCATTTTCTAACTATTTGGAGAAGCAGAGCTTTGGACCCCAGTCCCCATAAAACTGAAAGTAAATATGCATAATGGTTATTAATATTTCAGTATTATGAATATTTTTCCAATAAGCCATGACTTATTTGTAGAATTATAAGGGAAATTTTTTATTAGGCTACAAAGTCAGGATAAACTATAGATGTGCATAGATCTTAGACATACTGACATATAAGTATGCTACTGAATATTTGCTGTCTTTTAATCTTTTTTTGAAGCACCATCAAGATAGATTGTTTAACTGTCAATTGCAACCCTGTGAAAACCATAATTGATGATTTAATCCAGAAGTTGTACGATATTCTAGTTGTTTCTTTGAGAAAATCTATTCAAGGTAAATAGCTTTAATGGATAGTATTTTATTTTTGTTTGTTTCTGTTGTACTTGGGCACATTTGTGTTAATGTAAATATTCTTTCAAAGAAATCTTTTACTTTCAGGCACAGTGAACTCTAGAAATCACAATGAAGAGAAAGTAATCTGTTACAGCTGTGTATTCCTCAGTATTTCTTTTTCACTACAGACCTAACCGAGGACCCTTTGATGTCTCTTGTGTATCTTTCCCGTTGTCTTGTTTTGGCCACATGTGTTCCAGATGTAAAAGAATACATATGAACATTATTTTGCTTGTTTCTTTTATCTGAAGGAAAATTTTGTTGCTTCAGAGAGGAAACTTTATTTGATGTTTGAGGGAGGAAAATTTCCCATGTGTGTGAGAAGACATCATAAAATGTTATAATAAAAACGCTATTACATGTTTCTTTTAGAAATTGAAATACTTGATGAAGAGTCTTAAATAATCTAGACTTCCTCCATAGAATTGCTTGTCACTGAGATGGTCAACATTGTTAAAACTGTGTTGAAGAATGCAAAACGTTTCCCAATTTTGGATGATCGATCTATACCTGGAACAGTAGGACAACATGGAATAAAGCATAGATGATGAGGAATAACAGTGCTTTGTGCTTTAAATCTAGCAATCATCACAGGAAACATAGAACAGGGATCGTGCAGAAAGTGAATTATTTCCATAGCCTGAAAGGTGAATCTTTCCTGGAAGATTTCCTGGAGCTGTACAGCTCCTTTCTTGGTATCAAAAAATATTTTTTATTTGTTAGGTAAATACAACATTATAGCTCATTCAGGTAGGTTTGTGAGTCTTTTCAATATGTAAAGCAAGGTGGCTTTAGTTAGTTAGCTTCTTTAAAAGAGCCAAACTAAAACAAACAGGAAAAAACCCAAAGAACCCAAAAGCAATTTTAACATCTGTTTTTCTCTGTTTACCTAAAAAAAGATCTATATAGCTTTTGAAAGTATGTAAATAAATGCCTATACATATATAATACATAAATAAATTTATTTATGTTTAATGTTAAGAAGGGACTCTGATACTTATGGTCTAAATCATATACTGAATACAGTGAATCACATTTGAAAAGTTATGTGTAAACACATATGTGCAATTTTTGTTCAGGTAGTAGAAAAGATTGGAGTCTGCAATTTGTTAAGCAAGTACTTTGCATACTTATGAATAATGTTGTATCATTTTGCATTTGTCTGACTTGGATATTTAAAACTACAAATATTTTCTCCATGATAACTTTGTGTTCCATATTTATGTAGCTCATGTATGTGATGTTTCCACATTTCTCACCGATGCCATGGAAGCACTAGTGATTAGGCCCCAGACAGTAGAGGAAATAGCAGAAGACAATTTGAAATATGTAAGCCTACATGAACGAAAAGAAGGGGTAAGATACTATTTTATTCTATCCAGAATAACAGCTATAAAACTGTAATTACTTTCTAGTATGGAAACTTATATTTAATAATAACTCATGAAGATCCTGCAGAGGTCATGTAGGGTCAGGGCAGTAGTCCATGTAGCACAGCAATTTATGTCCAGCACGGGGGTGGTTTTCCTAGGGGAAAATTTAAAATCAGGGTAGCATATTTGATACTTTTTACTTCTAACCTTCAACCAGAACATTGTTGAGTTTTACATGGTTCCTGAGCATACAGTAACACACAGTGGATTTCTTTTCCACAGCGTTACCTTGTCTTCTCTTGAGAGCAAATACATGTTTGACATCCAAAATACACTCTGGTAAAGTTTAGATCAATTACCCATTACATGAAGGACCCCTCATTTTATTTTTTTTCCAACTGCCATCTGTTAACTTCATATCATTTATGTCTTATACTGGAAGAGATACGGACCAAACAGTTTCTATTCTTTCTTTTCACGACATAGGACTGTACTCTCCTTTGTTGTGTCTGGTGTCAGCCATCACTGTTCTAGACTGAAGAGTGTTAGTTAATCTAATCTTTTCTTATGCATAAACCCACTCATAACTTTGATCATCCTTGTTGCGTTTTGATAAGCTTTTTCTTTCTATTTCAGTTTTCTGTGTGACCAACAGATTTTTCTCAAATTTTAAGATCTGAATAAACCATGGATTTATATGATTAAATAGTAATACCTCTTATTATCTTTTTGGTCTCTGTGACTCATGACATTTGATTTTCTTCCTACTCCTTAGATTAAGCTCCCATTTTGGTAAATCTAGCTGTCATAAACCCAAGATACCAAGTCTGAAGTGCAGTTTTTATCTTAGGACTCAACTTGTACATGTGAAATTTATTTTTTCACATTTGTGTCACTTCATGGTTATCTACTTAAATTTTGCTTGTCACCGGTATCATCAGTCATTATTTCTTCTACATTCATTCTGCAGTTTTTCACAGGTGAAGTATTTTAATGCCTGAAATAACATAGTATCATCAGTAAACTTTATCATCTCAGAGGCTGGTCTCTGTTTTCAATTCTTTTATAAGCACTTTGAGCAGTCCAGAACAGGTATCTACAGAACTGCACGGATGACGTTTTTTGATTGCAGGAACTAGCCATTTTCTCCTAACTCTGTTTTCTGTCTTTTACCCAATTAATTACCTGTGCAAGGACCTTTGTTCTTATGTCAAGGTTACCAGTTTTCCTTAAATTCCTTGGATGAGGCTTTATGTTAAAAGCTTTTTGGAAACTCAACCGGAATATATGATTTAATTTTCCTTCATCCATACCCTTACTGATACCGTTAAAGAGCTCTGGTTCTACAAGGTTGTGGAGTTCTACAAAACCCAGATTAGCACTTCCCAACTGGGCAATATTTATCCCTTGAATGATTCAGTTCTAAATGAATGCATCTCTGTTAAGGTGTTTATTTGCAGGTGTCTGCAGTGCATGTGCTGTTAATGTACTTCGCAGAAGTCTGGTCCAGTTGCCCAAAAATTCTCGTTGCACTTCTGGTTACTGAGATGCATTTCCAACATCCCCACAAGGCTGCCAGATATGACAGACAGGTTCTGGGAGGCCTTTACCTTTCTGTGGTTGCAGCTGGAGGCCATGCAAGTGCCGTAGGACATTTCAGATGGCCCAAAACATGAGACAAACATCACTCTGAATGCCCCCTTCCTTCTTCCAGCTTCCAGCTATGTTGAGCATGGTGCCATATGGTGTGAAATGTCATTTGGCTCAGCTGGGGTCAGCTGTCCTGGCTGTGTCCCCTCCCAACCCCTTGTGTACCCTCAGCCTCCTCGGTGGAGTGGGGTGAGGAGCAGAAAAGGCCTTGGCTCTGTGCAAGTCCTGCTTGGCAGTGACTAAAACATCCCTGTGCTATCAACATCATTTTCATGACAAGTCCAAAACACAAACCCATACCAGCTACTAAGAAAAAATATTAACTGCACCCCAGCCAAAGCCAGCAAACATACACATAGATTTATTGAATTCTCTTGCTCTGCTGCTGTTCTCTGATTTGATTGAGTTGATCTCTGCAGTATATAAGGTGGCACTTACCTCTTGCATAGTTAACATTCACTTCTGTATATCTCATGTTAGGATCAAGATTTAGAATTTTTCTAAATACTTCAGATACTATTTTTTCAAATGTATTATTATTCTATAAGCAGTATTAAAAAAGCAGCTGTATATAAGCTTGTGTGCTTACACAATTAGCGATTTGTATATATTTGCTTTAGATAAACCGGATTTGCTGAATTTTGCATGCACACTTATTGTTGATCTTTCTGGTTTTAGATTTTTCTCCTGCTTCAAGAGGCTGAAGATAAAAACAAACTTCTGCGAACTGTGGCTGGTGCAGGTTTGGACACAATCAGTAACCTAAGAGCTACATGGGATAAATTCGAATTAATGATGGAAAGCCACCAGCTTATGATTGCAGAACAGGTAGCGATGAAAGCTTTAACATTTTACTTGAAAATGTTGAAATTATTTTGAATATGTCTGGAAGAATACTTATTTCTTAGATTAAATCCATAAATGTCAGTTCAGTTTTAACATGGGCATTATTGAATTGAGGAAGAGGAATCTAAGGAAGAATGCTTAGACTCTTAAGCAGTGACTCAACTCTGAAGCAGTAATTAGGGGAAACTTCTGTCTAACTGATGCTGAAATGAATGTTGTATTGTTGTACTTCTGTCTCAAAACAACTTTCTGGTGACAGAAATTGTTTAATAAATGCAATAGATAACAAAGGATAAGAGGGTAACAGTTCAAAGATAGCGTTTTTATTACTTTATTATCTTTTTAGTATTGAAGCTTATTATTTTCTTTTCAGTTAACTTTGCTAACCTATATACAGTCCTGTAATTCCAGTCCATAGACAAATTACTGAACTCAAATTACTGAAGTGCTACGGAGGATATCAATTTGCTGTACAAATATAGCAATTTTTCTACACGCTGTAAGAGGCAGGCTGAGTAGGTAGCATAGGCTGAATAAACAGGCCTCAAGTACTAGCATAATAAAGAAAAAGTAGTGCCTCCTTTAAAATAAAACAAAACCAGGAGAGTAAAGTTGAACTGTTTCTTGGGGTATTATACAAGAAGTTTTCTGAGTTTGATTTTTGATCAAGTTGTTATCAAGTTTTGATGTTGATGTTTTGATTTTGATCATAGTTGTAGATGCAAACCATTGAGGAATATAATTTTGCCTATTGCTTTGCAGATGGAAATGATGAAAGGAAATGTGCTTTCACATATCAATATATATCTTCAAGACCTGGAAAAATTTAAAGCTCGCTGGGATCAGCTAAAGCCAAGTGATGATGTCATTGAAACAGGTGATCGGGATGTACTCGAGAAAAGTGCTCAGATGATAAAGGAAAAAAAAAAAGAATTTGATGAACTTGAAACTGTGAAAGAAAAACTCATGTATGTATGTTTATTTCCCTGTATATTTTATTCATTAATATATTGATCTTTTCAACAATAGTATCTCAGAAAATGTTCACTAATTTTTACCACAACAGCTAATGTAAGTAATTCAATTTGCATTACATGTTTTTATTAGCTTTTCAGTGCTGCGGTGCGTTCCGTGGGGGCACCGAGCATCCGTCCTCGGCTTCAGGGAATGTCCGGGCTGCTCCAAGGCACGGGAGGGCTGGCGAAGTTCCTGTAGGGGTTCACCCAACCCACCGATGGTCCAGGCGCACTGAAGAAGGAGAGACAGGCAGAGGGGCTTCCCAGATGGTTTATTCGGCACCAGGATTGTGCCGGGGAAGCACTGGCAGGAGGGGTTACAGTTACATAAATACCAACAGAGGGGGCGGGGGAGCGTACAACATCCAGTAGGGGAGGGGTGCTAGGTTTGAATTTGGCGGGCTTTGTGTAGGATTACACAATACAGAGGGCTCCGGGGGGTGGAGAACCGATACAGAGGGGGGAGGATGGTACATAGCAGAGCCTGGCCATGAGACAGACCGAAACTGGCCAGAGCACACTGCAACATTTCAGGGTCCTTTTTGCTGATTTTACCTAACATGAATTTCTTAAGCTAAGTTTTTCTAGATTTTTTTTGGATAAATAATTTGAGAAGTCTCTTAAGGTCTCGGAAAAGGAAGTTTGTGCACTAAAGGCTTGATTCTGACTTTCGAAATTTTCACTAAGAGTAGGTTTGGGATATAGGTCCAAAAAGAACCTCTGTCCTCTTGTAACTTAAGTGGGCAGGCGCTCACCTCTCCCGCCATTAAGTGTCCATGCTCATTATTGCAGATCTTGAGAGGATGAAGTTTTCTATTTAACTTCTTACCTTGACATGTAAATGATGGCAAATAAAATTAGCATATTCTTTTTATCTAGCAGTAAGAAACAATCCATTCAAAATTGTTTTCTTTCCAGATTTGATTTTGAGGGCACAAATTAATTAATTTTTCTCATAAATAGGAAATAAATGAAAGTTTATGGAAAATAATTGTAAATATGGGAGAAGATTGTTGTGTAGAAGAATTATCCTTCATATTTCTTTGTTATTTCTATTCAAGAAGGAGATTATAAGGAAATTGCCGGTGGCAGCAATATTCTTCAATAAAACCAATGACTTTTCTTAAAAAAGTGTGGTGATTTCTGTATGGTACCATTTCTTAAACCATAAAAGTACAGTGGAATAATGTAATGCATAATGCAATGATCTCTTTATGCAGTGAAGAATGCCATCATTTTAAATTGGAAGAGCCTGACTTATCATTGTCAGAAGCTGTAAGTCAAGATATTCAGACTTGTACAGAAGTCTGGGCACTGTATGAGGAGTTTTATCAAGGTTTTCAGGAAAAAGCCAAAGAAGACTGGATTACTTTTAGGTAACATTTTGTTACTTTGTTGTTAATGGGCATACACTTGTGGTTGTAGTACTGTGTTATGACCTTTTTATGTTTGATTTTTCCTGCAGAAGTAAAATATACCTATTTGAAGAATTTTTGTTTAACTGGCACGACAAACTGAGGAAGATGAAAGAACATACTGTAATGACAGTAAAGCTGCAAAAAGAAGTGGACAAATATAAAGTAAGGTGCTAATTACTGTGGAAGTGTTCAAGGCCAGGTCAGGTAGGGCTTTGAGCAACCTGGTCTAGTGGAAGGTGTCCCTGCCCACAGCAGGGGGGTTGGAACCAGGTGATCTCTAACGTCATTTTCAACCCAAATAATTCTGTGATTCTATGAATTTCAAAAAGGCCTGTGAAACAAAAAGTGTTTTGGTATTACTGGGTAATGTACTCCATTCTATACCTCATTGTTCATTTCTTACAATAAAATCAGTTAAAATTTAACAAAAAGTCTTCTGATACTGTTTTGAACATTTCACTTAGTTTTGAGAAGCTTTAGTTCTCTACAGTAAACAGAATGGTCATTACAGCTTACATAGACAAAAATTTACAGTGAGTTGTCTTTGGAATCATACTTCTAAACTTCAAGTTCAGAAACTGGAAAAATTTTATTTCAGTTTAAGAATTTAAATTTTATTTTTGTTTGAATAGCATGTCACTCCATAATGAAAGAGATGCAATTTTCATAATAACTAGATGGATTTATATGTGCATTTTTTCTATAGATGATAGTTCCACTCCTAAAATATGTAAGAGGAGAACATCTTTCTCCAGACCATTGGTTGGATCTCTTTCGTCTTCTGGGTCTTCCCCGAGGTACTACACTTGAGGGTTTGCTATTTGGAGATCTATTAAAAGTGACAGACGCCATTACAGAAAAAGCAATGGAACTTAAGGTATGAATAATTTTAAATACAGGATCTATAGTTTTTTGATGGTTTATTTTATGTGGTATATGTTGTTCCATATGCATATATTCTTAATACCATAGAAGTAGAATTTGCATTATATTTTTGAATGGAGAGTCTATTGCACACTCTGCAGTTTCATATGAGATCTATTCTTGCTTTTAAATAGGATTTGAATTGTCGAGCTCAAGGTGAAATCACAATCAGAGAAGCATTACGTGAGCTTGAACTCTGGGGAGTTGGAGCTGTCTTTGTGTTAACAGATTATGAGGACAGCCAAGGCAAGACTATCAGGCTTATTAAAGACTGGAAGGACACAGTCAACCAAGTTGGAGATCATCGCTGTCTTCTCCAGTCTCTTAAGGACTCTCCGTATTACAAAGGTTTTGAAGATAAAGTGTCCATCTGGGAAAAGAAGCTAGCTGACTTGGATGAGTACCTGCAGAATTTAAACCAAATTCAGAGGAAATGGGTCTATTTGGAACCCATATTTGGTCGTGGAGCTCTACCCAAAGAACAAGCTCGTTTTAACAAAGTTGATGAAAACTTTAGGTTAGTGTTATGGAATGTGACTTACCTTTTGTAGTACCTTTGGCATGTAGTGTAGAAAAATTTTCATGGTGAAAATATGTGAAACAACTGGAACATGTCTGGAGAAGGTCAGTGGCATGAATTCAGAAGATATATTTGTGTGATGGCGACATATATCTGAATAAAGGTGGTAATGTTTTCATTTAATGGAGTACAGGTGAAGAAAGAAATCATGTAATCATGTGAAGTGTCAAAGATTGTGAGCAAGGCAGGCAAAGAGAAGATTAGTCTTATCAGCAGAAGTAGAGATGATGTAATTATTTTTTCAAGAATCATATGGAAGAGTATCACTTTGTTCACTAAGAAAGTACATATAGACTTTTAGGAGAAACAGATGGTTTATTTGTTCCAAACAAGTCAAAAGATAAAAAGGGAGTAGGTTTTAGAAATATGGAAAGATGTGTACCATTAGCTGTCTTGGCTTGAGTTGAAATGACTTAGAAGGAAATAAATAATTGAATTTTATTGGTTCTGGGTAGAGAAATTTTAGCAATAAACCATTGTTTTTAAATAACATTGGAGAAACATTGAGGTAAATTCTGAAATGTTTCATCATTAGTACTGTAACCTGAAAGTTATATGTCAGTTGTTTACATTACTTGCCTGTGTGTTAATTTTTATTTACTCAGCTTTATATATATAATATTTAAATTAAAATTATAATGGATTAATGATTTTTTTTTTTCTCTGTCAAGATCCATTATGTCCGATATCAAGAGTGACAATAGGATAACATCACTGAATGCCCGGGCAGGAATAAAAAATGCCTTAACTACCATACTTGACCAGCTTCAGAGATGTCAGAAATCTTTGAATGAGTTTTTGGAGGTACAGTGAATATAACACGTAATACAGTGAATAATACAGTTTTTTATAAAGAAAGTCAGTAACCTTGAGTTTAAATCAACAAAATTGATTTATTCTGTTTTTATATAGGAAAAACGCTCAGCATTTCCAAGATTCTATTTTGTTGGAGATGATGACTTACTAGAAATTTTAGGACAGTCCACGCATCCTCTAGTTATCCAGTCTCATCTTAAGAAGCTTTTTGCTGGTAATGCATTAATCTTCATTTGTGAAATATACTTATTTAGAAATAAGCTTCTTCAAAGTAAATAATATGTTGCAGTCTGTCTCTTTCCATGACTAGACACTCAGTAATTGATGTTTGACTTTGAGAATATATAACCTTATTGATGTTTTCTGATTATTAGGCATTAACAGTGTGAGCTTTGATGAGGAATTTAAATACATAGTTGCCATGAAGTCTGTGGAAGGAGAAACTGTGCCACTTAGAAATAAAGTTCTTCTGTCAAATGATGTGGAGGTGAGAAAATCACATCCTAGTCTAGTTTGAACATCTTTTAGAGGTTAATTTGTAATGTAATTTTTGAGTTTTTTGATCTCTCTGTCAGGTGTGGCTGAACAGTTTGGCTTCAGAGATGAAGGAGACCCTGAAAAAAATGTTAATTGACTGTGTTGAAGCTGGAAAAAAATTGCAAGGTTCAATTGATCCATCGCTCTTTCCTTCCCAGGTTGTAGCTGATCCAATAATGCCACTGGTAGTCTTAGAATTACCAAATAAGTGGGTTTTTTTTAGTTTTGTAAAGAATTATAAATTTAGATTTGGAAAAAAATAACCCAAATCAAGTCCATTTTACTAATTTAGCATGTAAAGAAATTCTTTAAACTATACGTTCTTATAAATTCCTTTGTAAACATTTGTAGTATTCAAGTCTTTTACATGGTAATCTGACGTATCATTTAATGGAAAAGACTTGTTGTATTAGATAACATTACAATTTTTGGCAAAATTTTGCCAGGTTTTAAGATGGCTTTATTTGTTCTTAAGAGCATAGCAAATATTTTTCTGTTTTAAAATTATATAATAAGTTATACAAATATATAAATTATATACATTAGAATTACTATATAAAATATGTAAACAATATGAATAATAAAAATAAACAATAAAATTATACAATGAAATATTTAAAATATCAGACATAATAAGCAATTGCAAATTAATTGAAAAACTGCTTGGTTTTTATACGTGTTCTGTATTTATAAAATATAATTTGAACTTTCTCTTCCAAAGATTCTTTCCTTGTCAGAACAAATTCTTTTCACTGAAGATGTTGAAAGTGCTATCAGAAACCATAATCTGCAACAATTCGAATTAGAACTCACAGCTAAACTGGACCATTATACTAGTATTGTTGGTGATATAGAAGATACTGGGAGTACAGGTATGAAAATGATAATTAATATATAATTCTTTATTATGACTGCAGTTGCGTAGTATTTTACATTCTGTTAATTAAACAGGAAATTATATAAATCTGTCTCACTTTGAGTTCATAAAGCTGAGTTACATAAAAACACTCACCTATTACAGCCAAGATTAGAGTCTTTAAACAAAAGGGTTTTTCTTTATAATATAAATTATCTTGGAGAATTTACGTATTTGCAGACCTCTTTTCTTAATTTTTTAATAAGTTTATATCTTTTAGCTTATGTATCTACTGATAATTTGTCCTTACCTACTGAACTGTGCTCTAGTGTTACATTTTGCAGGAAGTGGCCAAACAGCAGTTGAGGTGTACACTATGTCAAGCCAGTATATTCCATACGCATCTGCTTCTGAGTATTCTAGAATAAGTAATTCTTGAGAGCCTCTGAGGCAAAATAAGCTAGTTATTCAAGACATGATTGTTCTGAATCTTACATAGCCCAAATGGGTTAGAATAATTATGCCTCTGAGTGGTTTTTCCTCTCTTTTGACCAGAGGCAGGGCTTTGAGTGACTACCTCAGATGTAAAATTCTATAGGATAGGTTAGGTGGTAGCTTTTACCTTAGGTATAAAAAGCCTCAATTTGACATGTAGTTGGTAGTCTTCCACCACATTTGTATAGCTGCTTACTGTGTTAAATTCTAGTTTACAATTTGTGAACTGTAAACATCTCATACATTAATTAGAAATAGGGTTCATATCACCTACCTCCAGAAGTCTGCAAGTGTGGTTCTTTATCTGAGCTCCCTTTTTGTCCTACTTCTATTGCTATTTGAGAATTTCATCAGTTACAGAGGAGGGTTCACTTCATCTGTTGTATGATACTTTAAATAGCTTTTTAGTTTGGATGATAGGTGTGATTTTGAAGAGAGTTGCCTGATTATTCCCACTGACTTAGCTTTAATTCCCATCATGGAATGGTATAGAAGCACACAAACTGGATTTCTTTCAAATGAAACTAAATTAAACAATATGCTCTAAGAGTACACTTAATGCACCCAATCTGTTAATGAACATTCATTCCCCATCACCATAATTATTCTGAGTAAAATCTCCAGAGTATGTGTAGTGTGGTTTTCAGGGCCACATTGATTGCTGAAGTGGGCATGGCTATTAATAGTCTTGGCATAAATTGCTTTGCAGAAAAGCCTCTCCTTCTCCTTTTTCCTCTCCCTCTCTCTCTCCCTCTCCCTCTCTCAGTCCCCCCCCCCATCCCCATGTAGAGGCAGACAAAATCACTTCAAAATTACTGAAGTTACATGATTTACATTGTCTATCAGGATCTTACTTTATGCTGCTTGCTTTAGAAAATAAAAAACCTTTGTATCATTCAAACAAGTCTAAACAAAATCTACTGGTAATGGAAAGCAGCTCAATGAAGTTGCGAATGGGTCTTCTTTATTGCACTGGTATGATTTTTTATTTTGGTGTGATTATTTGCAGAATCTGGAATCCTTGAGCTCAAGCTTAAAGCTCTGATTCTTGATATCATTCATAACATTGATGTGGTGAAGCAGCTGAATCAAGCTCAGGTTCACAGTGTTGAAGACTGGGCTTGGAAGAAGCAGCTGAGATTTTATATGAATGACCAAAAATGTTATGTTCAGATGGTAGATGCTGAACTCCAATATACTTACGAATATCAGGTGTGATATTTTTAATTTTTACCTAGTGGCTTTTATATGAGTCAAACACTTTCTCATTTCATACATGCTGCTCATTGTCTCCCAACTGTTGCCATTTTTCTAAACTTTGTTATGTCCTTAACATGCTATTTCATAGATAATATTGAAAGATAAAGTAATAATTTTCATTTCTGATGCTGATGAGGTACATATAAGTTGAATCAAAGTAGCCGCATTATCATATAAATATTTTCTAATATGCTTGCATTTATGTGTCTTGAGTCCAGTTTCATCTGTAGTTGTGAAAAAATTTAAACAATATGTTGGCATTTGATATAAAATCAGGAAAGCATTGTAAACAAATTCATATACTTAATGAGACAAATTTTGTCTGTTGCTTTATATTATCAAATTAATTACTTAGGAATAAAATTAATGAAATTACATTGCCAGTATTTTCTGTCTACCGATCAATATAATTTGTTTTGTTTCTGCAGGGGATTTCCCCAAAACTTGTTTATACACCTTTGACAGATAAGTGTTACCTAACTCTTACTCAGGCCATGAAGATGGGCCTTGGAGGAAATCCCTATGGTCCAGCTGGAACTGGGAAGACAGAATCAGTAAAGGCCTTGGGTGGGCTTCTTGGAAGACAAGTATTAGTCTTTAATTGTGATGAGGTGAATATGGTTTTGTTTAATTTAGGAAATCGATATCTATGCCCATACTTCATAAGGCAAAATTATATTCCAGAAATAATATTAAAATTGTAATATTAAATATTATTATATAAATTATTATTATAATCAGTATTATTAATATTATTATTTTGGAAATTACTCTGATAATTTGTCAGTTGCCATTATAAATTTGTGGATATTTCTGATGACCTATTTTTTAGTGGATGGGAAGACATTCTTTTTTATTTTCTTGTTATTTGAATTTTGACAACATTGTTTTTAATTTCAAGGGCATTGATGTGAAGTCAATGGGGCGCATATTTGTGGGCTTAGTGAAGTGTGGTGCCTGGGGCTGTTTTGATGAATTCAATAGACTTGAGGAAGCTGTGCTGTCTGCAGTATCCATGCAGGTTCAGACAATTCAACATGCATTGAAGAAACACAGTCCTGTGTGTGAGATGCTTGGCAAAAAGGTACAGCAAAACTTAATTATTTTGTTCACATAGGCCAAACTTAAAGACTGACTACAGTAACTAAACATAGTCCACCCAGCATTTCTCAATACTGTTTCATCTGACAATATATCATTAAAATGGATCTTCTAATACTAGGTTGAAATGGATCCTAATTCTGGAATTTTTATCACTCTGAATCCTGCTGGAAAAGGTTATGGAGGAAGACAAAAACTGCCTGATAACCTCAAACAACTGTTCAGGCCAGTTGCTATGACTCATCCAGACAATGAACTCATTGCAGAAGTTATTTTGTATTCAGAAGGCTTTAAGAATGCTAAAATACTGGGTAGAAAATTAGTGGCTATTTTCAATCTAGCAAGGTAAGCTTTCACCACCCCACCTCCCCGCTCCTTAGTAAAGTTACCTTTTTAATTCTCTTCTCTTGTAGCTCTTAAAACTAAATGGTATACTGTGCAAATCTTTGTACAGATAATTTTAACTTGTAAAATAAAAATACTGCAATATATTGGGAGGTTGAGGTGTGAAAATATCTTGATTTCAGTTATAATCTCAAGGGAGCGAATTGCTGCTCCCCTAGTATCTCACTAAATATAAATGTGAGCATATGAATACTCAAAAGCATTGTGTTGTATCTAGACTCTTGAAACTGTTGAAATGCAAGTGACTATTTGGTTAAAAGTATGTGCATTAGAGAGTACAAAGATCAGAGGTCATAGTGAATGCTGTTAGGGTCAATAATAAATGCATGTTGAGTACAACCCCTCTGAAAATTCCAGGGTGTCATTGCTGTATTTCTGGAATGCATTTCAGATGACACTACAAATACTCACCAATTTCTCTTTTGACTAAGCCTGTATTATTAGTGTGTTCATTCACCAACCCAACATTTCAGATGCTGTCACCTAGAGCTTATTACAATATTGTTGTTTTTAAATTCAGAGAGCTTCTGACACCACAGCAGCACTATGATTGGGGTTTACGAGCACTGAAGACTGTTTTGAGAGGCTGTGGCAGTCTTCTTCATCAGCTGAAGAAAAGCGATGCAAAGCAAGAGGGTAAGATTGATCATACCAAACTTTTCATTCTTTCGGATATTGTACAAATATAATTCAGTCAAGCTTTCTTGTTCACTGGAGTTTTAAGAAGCCATGGCTTATATCTGTAGGCAGTTTAGAAAAGAAAATATACGGAAGTCCACCTTTACTAGGACATGACAAAAGACTTATCATATTCTAGACTGAACTTTTATATGATGATAAGAACACAGATTACTGGACTTCATTTGGGAATAATTTTAAATGATTCTCAAAGACTTGTTTTCACTTGGCTTAGGACAGGAAAGTTGATCCTCTGATGCTGTCAATATTCATTAGTTATCAGACCATTTTGGTTCTATTTGAGTTTTGCAAAACCTGTCATGGCACTAGATTCAGACTGGTATTCAAATATAAGGATAGGTAGGAATGATAGAAATATATTGACTAGACTGAGTCACTGTATTTTTTAAAGATTTTTTAAATTATTGTTGTTTAGTTGTTAAATGAGAGGGAATTAAGAGTGTGGAATGGATCAGCATTTCACATCTTTAGAAGACAACTACTGCTTCCTGTTTGCTTAAGCAGCATATATCTGAAAGTTTACAAATTTTGGCAAAACAAATTGTCTGCATCTGACCAGCATCATAGCCACCTCATATCTGTATAGAATACTTCTGGGGGCATATATCATACTTACAGTAAGTATGCCTAACTATGCCTAGCTTCCAAGTGGAATGGTACATGAACTGGAATGTAATCTATGCTCCCATTCTACTTTCAACATCTGTCTCGGTTTGGGAGACA
>VYZT01037754.1:0-62294 GCA_013400735.1 Pomatostomus ruficeps | reverse complement strand
AAAAAAAAAAAAAAAGGAGTGTTTCTGGTATTTCTGTGCACAGACTTAGCTGTTCATTGTTTATCTGAGGGAAATACAGTAACCCTACTCCTTCCACCTGGGAGACCCTAGATGAAACTAAGCTAAGTAGCAAATGTTGCCACACAAAATTTCTGGAGCTGTCATGTGTGGCATCTGCCTACCAGTGTTGAAAATCACATTCTGACCTGCCTATAGTTCTTTAGTCAAAGTCACTGTCCAGTTTTTTGGCCTTTATTCTAAGGTTTACCTGCATTCAACTGTGCAAGTGATACATGTATTTACCTACACAAGAATAGAAAACCAGTCCAATCATTGAGAGAGAGAATAAAAAAGAATAAACCAATCATGAAGAATTCTCTTTTTGATTTTTCTGTTTTCAAAACTGTCTTAAAAAGCAATATAACTTTCTTTGATTAATGTTGATCAGGAAAGTACTTGTTTCTACAGAAATAGTGAGAAATTTTCCAGGCACTTTTCTTAACAGAAAAATGTGTTTTATTGTTGAAGGAGACAAAACAGAAAGCTTTTAACTTACGTAAGTAGATGATTTTAATCCAAAAGGTCAGATTTATTTTTTGAAGGGCTAAAACCCAACAAAAATTATTTTCTTGTGTCTCTGTCTTATGGACATGATCTGGGCAAATGAGAAATGAAATTATACTGCATCTGAGATACCTTACTGGAAAGAAACTCATTCTTTCATCTGGAAAAATTGCACTGTCATTGAGAGAAATCAGTTCTCCATTTTTGTTTATCATTGGGCTCAATGAGAACAGGTAAGAATTATGGCATTCTTGACAATAAAATATGTGTGTGCTTCACAAAAAAAAAAAAGCTACAGATTTTTTCGCTATTATCTTTCTATCAGCAGATAGTTTTACATGATGTGACACAGTATTTCCTTGTGATTACTGAGAAAGAATCCCCCCTCTAAATATGAGATTGATGTAATTTTTTTATTTTATTTTTGTAAGTTTTAGGAAAATCATGAGTTTATTTTACTGCTTTATTCAATTATCATACATCTATCAAGTTTCACAATTTTAACTAGATTTTGTAGTATCCTCAGTTTCAGAAAGCACAAAGGCATGACAAAATTTAAGTTGTTCTAATTTTCTTTTGAATAACTTAATTAGTGCTTGAGATAATGTAATAATTCTGAAATTTTATAGTTCTTCACTGAGCCTTCCCATTCTTTACACAGATGTTTTGAGTTTTACTATGGTTTTCACTCACCTGCAATGTGGTTTGTCCTTTTGAATTTGTTGTCAGACTGCAAAATGATACTCATCTAATTGGTGACATCGGTGGTATAAAGTCATGTTGCAGTTATGTTAAGTTGTGAACATTGCTAATTATTATTCTTCTTATATAATTATGTTATATCATGCCTAGGGAAGTAATCAAATGACAAAGTGTGCAATAAAGGTAAATTATCAAGAGATCACAAAGGTTGTCCCTCAAAGGGGTAAAAAGTCTGTGCTGACTCTATAATTCACAAACATGTATCACTAGAGGAGTTAATTAGAATGAATTCCAAAATAGTAGGAGTATTTCTTCAAATAATAACAATACAACAGTGGATGTGGCTTAGAAAACATTAAACTGATACGGACTAAATTGGTGATGATTTTAATGGAAAAACAGATTTAAAGTCTGTAGCAACTAATAAAGTCATTATTGTACTTTTTGTTCTTAATTATTTTTCCCCCTTGCTTCTAATTTCAATTGATAAAACAACTTTATCAAACCTAATCTCCTTGTTCTGTGTTGGCACAGAGTTGGCCTTCTAATATTCCACTGAATGGATGTAAATATTGAGAAGAAAAAAGCTATTAATGATCACAGTTGTCTCAAAAGCCAGGCTAGAACCCTGAAAATAATTTTAACAGTTAGATTAGAAGTTGGAGTTTAAAATAGGATTTTTAAGGACTACAGGGGATAAAACAGTATTAAAGCAAACATGGCTGCCCCCCTAATAATTAAAAGTGTAAGTTCAAGGGTAATTTTTAGCACTATTACGGGATTTCTAGTGCTCCAACACATGTAGTATTTCTGGAAAAAATCATCAAACAAGAAATTATTTAAAATCACGATGTGCTATCTTTCATAACATTAATGGTATAATTCATAATTTATTAAATGCAACTGCCATATGTAACAGCCTTAAAATGATAGGAGTAAAATCAGCCTCTCAGTGAGTCACAATGAAAAGCCCTTGTTTATCATATTTTTTTTTCATACTTCTTTTGCTTTAACATCATATGAAGATTAATTTTTAATTATTTCTTAGGTTGATTAATTCAAGTCTCAGTTCATCAAAAATGTTCCTTGAATTTTTAAAGCAGATCTTGAATTCTAGGTAGAAGCTTCTAGGTACCTGACCCTATATATTTGAAAGAAATGAGGGTTAATTATAATGGTATTCTGCTTCCTACCTTTAAGTAGCTCTTGGTTAATTTAGACAACTCTGGGACACTGGGGTATAATGAACAAAAAATGGCATCCAAAAAGCACCATGCAAGCTCATCAGGCTTTCATAACCTAAGCAACTATTGCAGATTTACTCTTTTATTTAATTAATGGGCTATGCATGTCTGGAATGACTAGCCTTTCACATTTCTTTCTGTTAGTTTTCTAATATGATATATGGGATGAAAATATATTACACATCTTATTATGAGTGTTTTGCCTTTAGGGAAAAAAAGTAATTGCATGCATTTTGATCAAATTTATGAAGTAGAAATGAAAGACACTTGTTTGTAACAGAAGAAAACTCTATTCCAAAACTAAACAACCATTAAAATTGCACATATTTCTTCTGTTTCTTGTCTCTAAGAGCAAGCAGTACTAACAAAATAAATGTCCTTCATTCATTTTAAGTCAGCAAAAAGACAGAGTATTCTAGTGGCTTAGTCTATAACTTGCTGAGGAGATAATATTAGTTTAATTCTTTGCTGTGCTATGGATTCTCTCTGTTATCTGGTGTAAACTGTCTAGACATTTAAGAGCAAATGCTTAATAATGCAGATTTTAGCCTTTGATAACTGCTTTGGGAATAAGATGCATGACAATTATCTAGTCTGTTCAGTGATACAGTTTCCCCAGGTCTTTGACATAAAAGGATGTTGCTCATCTCAGCCCCTTTCCCAGCCTTTCTGTGTGGGAATGCATGCTGCAAGGTCTTTATAACCCCCCACAGGCAATAGCAGCCTGTTCTGCCTTCACTCTGAGATAACTAGAAGTGCTGCTATTTTTGTATGCTTAGTGTTTAGACTCTGGAACAGAGAAAGATTTGCTAGCATCAGTTAAATACTGCAGCAATTACTCTTAAGTAGTTGTTGGAGACATTGGTGTATACTGGCTATCGTATGTCTCCCTCTGTAAGCATCCTATCAAAGGTATGGGTCAAAGTACTGCATATTTTCAAAGCCCAAATACTTCTTTCCTTTTATCAGTGTATACACATACTCATGTGTGTATGTATGTGTGTATAAATATATATAAATGTATATTTGTGTGTATCTGTGTGTATGTATGTGTGACAAAATTCCAAAGCTTAAAGCCAGCCTGCAAAGTTTACTGAAAGTGCACTGTTCAAATAAATTCAAATGCCTTCCTTTAAGGCTTAGAGTTTTTCACCAAAAGGCAGTACTATTGTTGTAAGTTGATTCATTTCAGCAGCAACTTATAATTATTACCTGGCACATTCTCAGGCAAAATATTTCCAGATTTTATCTCTGTTTTGCAGGCAAAGGAATTATCTTCTAATCTGAAATTTGTGTTCGTTGGAGAGGAAGAGAGACTGGGAAAAGGACAATTCCTTGTGACACCAATAAGGTTGGCAATCTCGTTTGACATCAGTGTTGTGCTGTGTACGCAGCTGGGTGTGATCACTGATATATGGAGTAAAGTGCTCATGACTGCTCCGTAGTGCTTGCCTGATTTGTGTCACCAGCTGGTTTATAGCTGTCCTACTATGCTTTGCACTGTCACCCATTCTTTCAACCTTTTTGTTTGCCATTATAAGCAGCTACTTCATTTATAACATTCAGCAGTTTAATAACTCTGTATGAATCAGAATACAACTCCATCGTCTTTTTCAGAAGCTGTTTTGACACTTTCACTCTGTTTTCTTTGATCAGGGTGAGGGTGTCCTTTGGGCTGTAATAATAGAAGCAGAAATTTTGAGCACCTCAGTTTAAACTTCTATGAGTAGGTGTTTGAGACCAGAATGTGTTTAATTAAATTCTTTATTGAGGCATATATGAGAATAAGATTAATCTTTCTCAGGAAATACTTACTTATCTCCAAAGAAAAAGATGCTTAATCAACTTGTAAATGAGCAAAATATTACCCTTGCACATCAACTTCACCTTGTATGTTTAAACTGAAAGTGAATTACAAATTTCTTGTACTCCTATTCCCTAGACTGAACCTCATTAAATATCAGTATGGTACTAGAAGTATATCAAAGTTTCAAAAACAGATTTGATGCTCATCACAATCAACCTAGATGTAATATTTTCCTCTAAAAATATCTCAGTAAAGGGAATATTATCAGTTAGAACATGTAAATAAGAATCAAATTTTTTTTCTCTTTTCTGTGTAATCCTCAGAGGTTCCCTTGCCTTGACTGCTCAACAATTCTATGAGATATCAGACATATAGACTAATTCTTAATCTTCACATTCATGCTTATATTTAGTATTTGTTTTTTAAGATTTTAAAACTCTGAAAGGATTTTCTGTTGCTCCCCCCACATCCTTCCTTTCTATTAGATACAATTTTCTCCTACAGCCCAGACAAAAAGAATTTTGGAAACGACTCAAAACATATATATTTTGGTAATAACTTTAATAATTGTTTGTGTAATTTAATTTTTTCATTAAAAATACAGATTAGATACTGAAAATGGATATATGTAATTGAGCTATTTGATTTGTAATCCTTTCTGTAAGAACTATTGATAGAAAAATTGCATCAAGACAGATTTAGAGCTGTTTTACATTAGTATGATTTTCTTGACATAGCTTGATCTTGAACATTAGAAATATTACTTACATATCTAAAAACTAGGACTATTGAATTTCAAAGCTAATATGTCTTATGATAATTGGAATTAATAAAACCAAGTTCACTTTTTTGAAGCTTTGGTCAAATTAAATTATTTAGTGACATGTCCTTCATTCCTGTAGGGTTGCAATTCTGGATTCTTGTGACAGAAGTGAAGGTATGGTAGATATTATTGAGCTTAAAGTGCTCTCTATTGCCTCCTACTGAACAAAGTAAAAGCTGGTGTAACTTTGTTAATAGGTGATTAATTCTAGAAATATTTTATTTGAGTTTTTTTGGGATATCTTGGAGTCACTTGTCTCAGAAGTGCTTCAAAGTTGCCAGGTCGAGAGGATTACCCCAGTCAAAGTTTGAACCCACCTCAAGGTGTTATACAAAATCTTGTCTCTCTCTTTTGGTTTCTGTGAAGATAAACCCCAGTGAATATTTTTCACTCAAATAAGGCCTGAAATTGGATTACATGGAATTCAGGAACTTGAGTCAAGGTTCAAAAATATTCCTTCCCTCAAGCCTTGTAGTTTCAAGAGGGTTTTTTATCTTTTGTTTTGGCTTTGTTTTCAAACTTTGTGGCTTTATGCTTGTCCCTTATTTATCAAATTTTCTATGAATCTAAGGGCAGCAGGATTATTTATGGATATATGGACTGTCTGCAGCTTTCACGGGTAGGATATGCAAAGACAGTATCTTTTCTACTCTAATAAGTCAGGTTCTTTTAACTTGTTACATAAATTCTTAACTACTTGAATGTATCCAACAGACCAAGCATCATCTCTATGTATGCAAATGTAGATATATTTTTCATATGTACTCTCTCTTCTCTAGCAACCTAGTATTGGTGCATGGAAAGAGAAGCAAAACTGCACAGACTGTAAAATTGTGAGGTTCTTTTTGTGGTCTAATTAAATTATGAGCTAAGAAGTCATGATTAGTAAAGAACTTAGTACTTGCAGGACTGAGCAGCAAATAGATGTGGATAGAGGAGAAAAATTGTATTCCTTGCTTAAAAAAAAGAAGGGAAACCCACATTTTATTCACTCAGTGTCTGTCATAATTACTGCATCAAGGATCACATAAAGCAATATGTTCAAAAGCACAAAACATTAGTGTAAATTTTCATGTTCATTTTAGTATGTAGGTGTACAATGTCTGAATTCTAGTTCTAAATTTAATTTATTAGCTACTTTCCTAAATTCCTATTTAACATATTAAATTTTGGTTTCTTCTTCATTCTACTTTTCCTCAATAAAAACTCTTTTCAACTGTAGACAAAATAAGAAATACTAAGAATTAAATCATATAAAATAGTGAAAATAAAACAATGAAAAACCACGTGGTAAAATTGCAATTTTCCAGTTATCTCCTATCTTTACAGAATTTGTGTATAGAGATGAGAATTAATGCAGGAAATACAATGCTTTGTTACAATAAATAAACACTCTCCTCCTTTGTTTGCCTTTCTAGTATGCTTTTTCCAGCTCCCTTGTCTTGGTGTTCTTTTTCATTTATTTGTTGTTTGTTGGTTTTGATCTTGTTTTTTTTCACTATATGCGGATTATAATTTAACTTGTTTATATGCAATACTTTTTGTTTTGGTGTGTTCTGGCCAGTTTCAGTCTATCTCATGGCCAGGCTCTGCTATGTCCCCTCCCCACCCCTCGGTATCTGTTTTCCCTCACCTGGAGAGCTCTGTATTGTGTAATACTACACAAAGCCTGCCAAATTCAAACCTAGCACTCCTCCTCTATTGGATCTTGTACCCTCCCCCCACCCCCTCGTGTCTATATTTATGTAACTGTAACACACTGCGCCAGTGCTTCCCCGACACAACCCCGGTGCTGAATAAACCATCTGAGAAAGCCCCTCCGCTGTCTCTCCTTCTTCAGCGCGCCTGGACCATCAGTGGATTGAGAGAAGTCCTACAAGAACTTTGCCAGCCCACCCGTGCCTTGGAGCTGCCTGGACAGCCCCTGAAACCACAGACGGACGCTCGATGTCCCCACGGAATGCACCGCAGCAACTTTTCAGGAATTTACAAGGAAAGAATAATGATGAAATAAAAAAATTAATATCTTGGGGTTTTTTAAGCCTTCCATTTGTCTAAATTGTGTGAATTCTTCAAATAAACAAACAATATATAAAAACGTGACCAATTTTAAACTTTGATTTTATGAATGCCAAATCTCTTTTCAGATTTTATTTTCAGAAAGGGTCACTAAAGATAGTCTGAGCCGCTTTTAACAACATTATTCTTATTATGCAGGTTTATTTTCAGAGTTGTTGTTAAAGTAGGGCATATATTTCTAATCTTTCATTATACTTATGCTTTTTAGTGGGATTCATATCCTCTAAATTTTATTAGCATTTTATTTTCATTTCTTTGTTGCTATTGTTGGTGGTTTTTTCTGTTAGGTTTTTGGGGGGTTTTGTGTGGGGTTTTTTTTGTTTTGTTTGTTTGCTTTTTGTTGTTATTTTGTTTGGGTTTTGTTTTGTTTTGTTTTGTTTTAATTAAAAGTACATGTTAACCCTGGACACTTGTAACTATATTGTATCTATTTTAAAAGATTTTGGGATTCTTAAGGATAGAATTATAACCTTTTAAAAAATGTAAGGAGTTATTGGTGTGTTAGCAACGAACTATAAAATTAAAAAGTATTTAAAGAAGGATATAAAAATAAGAAAGTTATAAAATTAACCCACCAGGAAAGTCTGATGAATGTAAAGAATGGATTCTCCCAATTCTTAACATAAATTAAGTATTTTTATGTCACCCCATGAATCAAGAGGTATATGTCTAGTAAAGTAGATGGTGAAAAAATAAAGGTCTAAGGGAGCAAAACTATGACACTTATGCTTTCCTGGAAATTAGTTTTAGATATATTTCTGATATTGTTTATTTCGTCACTCTGTTAACTAATTCTGATCAAAATTTTCATTTATAATTTCTTACAAACAAACCAACAAATATTAATCTGACCTTTATGTTGCTGAAGTTACTTTATCTTCCTGTATGTGTGTCCAATAACGCATAAAAGTATGTTTTTTTCCAAATGGTACAGAATCTCAGGTTACTGTTTGATAGAGATTTAGGCAAAAATTAAAATTAAGCAGGTTATTGTGGGTTATTTTACTTCACTCTTGTTTGGTTTTGCTTTTTTAAAAAAAAAATTAAAAGCACTAGGTGTTAATATCTTCTTGCTTAGGAAGAGAAATATATTTGCAAATTATTTCTTAAGGGTACTTTCCAATTCCTATTAAATATAATAGCCCGATTTCCATGTATTTAAATGATAAGAGAGCACATCTAATAACAGATGCGATGGGTATATGTCCAAGGAACCAAGTTAGTTAAAACTGATTTACTGTCTTGTAATACATCAACTTTTTGAAAAATCCTAAGAAAATTATCTCATGTCCTTCAAAATGTTTCTCTGTCAGTTTGAAATGCTTTATTTCTAAGACTGAATTAATCTGCAAGAAGAATATACTCTTGTAATATATAAGAAATTTGCTTAAGTTTAAAACCAAGGAGAATACATACATATGGAGAAAAAAAATAATTATTCTGTGATATATTCTGAAAATAACCGCTTCATACAGTACCTAAAGGGACCTACAAGAAGGCTGGAGAGGGACTTTTTACAAGGGGATTGTGAGATATTGGAAGGAGGGCGTGGGAGGCAGCTGGACTCCAACCAATGCAGGAAAAACAGCTGATGCCCTATCGGCCTTCTACTGTGTTGTTATTTATTGCAAAACTTAGGCTCAAGTCTGAGAAAAAAACCTCTTGGCATCGCCCCAAAAAGTGAGCCGGAGGAGGATGGCGAGTCCATATAGCAATAAAGTGGGGAAAAAATGGAAATTCAGTTACCCTGTAGTCGCAATGAAGCTTTGCAAAATGCTCCTACACTGCCACCTCCTGGCTGCAGCGAGTATAGAGCCTTGTCTGCCACTAGAGGCGAGGAACGGAATTGCCAAAATTACTCGGAATTAAAGGCCACCGATGCCTAAAGCAGAAAACACAAAATACCACCTCATGGAAAGTTCTTTCTTTTTAAGACCAGTCTAAGTGGGACTGAGTTTTATTTTTCCCCTCCTCTTACAGGTATTCTAAAAGAAGAAATGTTCCATTAGAAGTTGAAGTGGAGACAGGACTGAAGAGCTACTATTCTTTGCTGCATCAATTGTTTGCACGTTTTTGTCTTGTTAAGTTTTAAGATATCTGTGTTCATATACATTTAATATAAGTTTGTTACAAACAATGTTTTAAAATGTTTGGTTTTTTCTCTCTGGCTGCTACAGTGCTTGGAAAAGTGCTATGTCACTTGGTAAAAAACCAACTGAGGGGATGGGCGTGTGTGTGTGCAAAGCGACAAGTGGAGGGAATAGAAAATAAGACAGCAGAACTTCAGTAACCAGTTGTCAGAGAATTTATAGCAAGAAACCTGAATCCTGAGCCTAATTTCCTCTACTGGGGAAGACTCTCAAAACACAGGCTATATTCAATGTCATTCAGGACAGCACCTCATAACCACCCTAGAAATTAAGTTTCAAAATGTGATCAAACTGTATTTTCATTGTCAACTCCAACTCATTCAAATGACTATTCACTTTTCAGGTCATATTGCTATTTACATAATTGGCTGGAGCTAATATATACTAGTCAGAAATATTTTGATACACTGCATTTTCTTCCTTTATGACTCATGCTTCATGCCTTGACATTTATCACAGATTGAGCTGCACACTATAACTGTTGAGCTTGTTCCTATTTTACTGATTAAACTGAATATTTTAGTAACAGAATTTACATATACACTGATTGCCCTGTGCTCTTGCATTTTTTTATGAGAGGAAAAAATGTAAGGAGTGGTACTTTCATGTCTTTCTACAATCTATGCTCTGGCTCCCTGATGTACATGTGGTTAAAACTTGTTCAAATTATTTACAGGCTTTCTCATTTGCCAGAACTTAGATACAGTGTATATAATTCCAGAATTTAAATCCTTTAGGAAGGTGCAGAAATTAAAACAGTTATCTTAAACATAAACCAGTAAATTCCCTACTATATGAAAGAGCAGTCATGTTTGCTTGGACAGGCATGCCTGTTCTACAAGATCTACAGTTCTAGGAATCATCTTTTCTGTAACTTGGGAAAGCTAAAGACAATACTGCGGATGTAATAGAAAACTGGTTTTGGTTGCTATGTAAAGGAAGCATCACTTTCCTCTGTTATAAATTTATACTTTGATGTTTTGTTACTGATTTTGCAGTGAAGACTATGAAAGCAGGTCACTGTTTGGAATGCAAAACTATTTTTTTAATAGAATTTTGAATTATTATTTTTTTCACTTTCACCCTTTATATTCTCCTGTGTTTCTGTGAATATGTACAGGCTATTTATGCCTTCATAGGAAGGAATTTATTGAGCATAAATACTCAAACTAGGATTTCTTTTCTCCTCATTTGTGTTTATGCCAAATGGCAATGCAAATGAGCCAGGAAGGATAGTCCTGAATCATTGTCTGGATATGCAGTGTGTCGATTAGTCCTACGGCACAAGGCAGTGTAACTTTTGGGGATGTAAGAGTCAGAATCCCTTACAGTTGAGGATTCTCTAGAACTACAACCTTTTTAGTTGGAAGAAGACATGTTATTGCTCCCACAGGAAGTCCCTGGCACTGTTTTTTATTTCACAGAAGAGGCACAACCCCAGCAGACTCGTAGATGAAATTGTCAAACCTAAAACAAAAATGGTCTCAAGTGTAAGTGCTTACGTGTTACATTTAGCCAAGATGGTAGCATTACAGAGAGTTTGTTTAACATGACTCAGTAACTTAGTAAAAGTCCATTTGGTCTATAATAAAACTACTCACTGTGTTTTATTTATCTCAGTTTAAAATAAAGAAACCAAATGGAAGACATGGGAGTAATCTTTCTCATTCACTCCCATTCTTTGGGGGCAAGTTTCCATACCAGCTTTTTCCTGCCCAGATCACAGCATTAACTTGAATGGCAACATCCTACTGCTATGAAGACACTAGAAATACGTCGACTGTATGTATGGCCATGGAACTGCTTTACAACTTCTCCTTCTGTACAGATTCCAGGTACCAGGTGTAGACCAAAATTTTATTATTTATGCACTGAGATGAAGTTGATTCTTTTCTTAGCAGGTATGGAGAAGTAAGCTTTCAAATCTTTCTCTTTTGTATGAATGTGAGTTATTAGAAGACAATACATTGGAATGAATATGTTAAAAGTCATGCAAACAGGGCCATGCACCAGGACTACAGCATTAGCCTGACTCAGGAACTTTTGAGCCAAGAATGCCTATAAGCAAGCTAATATTAGCAGCGTTGTATTTAAAAACCTTAGCAGCTACCGTTTGCTGGAATATCAAAGGGTAGCTGCTAAGATTTTAAACCTTAAACAGTGAACAAACAGTGAGAAGTGGGAGCTGGATCGAAAACCATCCAAATGTTTTTGAAGGGGTTGGTAGCAGCACCAAATGTAGTTGGAGGACAGAGACTAGTGGTGAACCCCACAGGCTAATACTGAATCCAGTCCTCTTTAACCTGTTCATTAAAGATCTGGATGATGGAGCAGAAAGTTTGTAGGCTGAACTGAGAGGAGAAGCTGAGACACCAAAGGGTTATGGTTCCATCCACAGGGACCTGAGCAGGCTGGAGAAGTGGGCTGACAGAAATCTCATGAAGTTCAACAAGCAGAAGTGCAAAGTCTTGCATGTGGGGAGGCCTTCTAGCTGGAGAGTAGTTTGGCAGAAAAGGGCCTAGAAGTCCCAGTGGATAACCACGTAGAGCATAAACTAACAATGTGCCCATTATAGAATGGTCTACATTAAGTAAAGTATTGAAAGGCAGGTTGGAAGAGGTGATCCTTCCTCTGTATGTAGTGCTGCTGAGGCTACACCTGGGGTGCTGCATCCAGTTTTGGGCTCCTCTGAGAGACATGGAGATACTGGATAAAGTCCAACACAGGGCCACAAAGATGTGAAAGGGAACGGAACATCTCTCCTATGAGGAAAGGCTGAGAGAGCTGTGATTGTCCAGCATGGATGAGAGAAGGTCTTATCAATGTACATAAATACTTAGATGGAGGGTGCAAACAAGATGGAGCCAGGTTCTTCAAGTGGTTCCCAGTGATAGAACTAGAAGCAATGGGAACAAATTGAAACACAGGAGATAGCAGGAAACATGTTTGTTTGGGGGTTTTGTTTGTTTGTTTTTTGTTTTGTTTTGTTTTAGAGTGAAGGTGACCAAGCACTGCAATAGGTTTTCCAGGGAGGTTGTAGAGTCTTGATCCCAGGAGATAGGAAAAAAATCTAGACACTACGCTGGACAACTTGCTGTTAGTGGCCCTGCTTGAGCAAGGGGGCTGGACCAGATGGGTGGACCAGATGACCTGCAGAGTCTCCTTGCCAACTTCAACCATTCTGTGATATTGTGAAAATCATTCCCAATTAAAATCTTGCTCTAATATTCACTATTGACATTATAAATGGCTAAACAGAGAGCAAGCTGTATTGACAGAAAGAAACCCATATATAATTTGGATAGGTATTCATGATAACTCACTGCTTTGTAATTGTCTAGCTTCACCACATTTAGGTGAAGTGTACTTGAAAAATTACATAAATACTGAAGGTTAATTTCTTAAGAAATATAAATAATCTTTCTCTTTACAAGGAGGAGGGATTAAACAGTAAAGGAGGAAGAAGAATTAGCTTTCGTATCCTTGTGAATCCATTATAACCATATATTTTATGGGTTTTAAACACTATAGTTACCATACTACAGGATGGTCCCCAAAAGACCTTAAAGGAAATCAGTTGTACTGAAGTAATTTCTTCAGTGTTTGATCATACTTACTTCTGACTCATACAGCAGTTCCTGTCAAGACTCTAGTCTTATCTTACCTTATCTTTTCTTGTTGAAGGTCCTAATTGAGACACTATGTTTTCAATCAGTAGGAAATATTGCAGGAGAAGGCAGTTTAGGGAAGCCAATGAAGATGGACAGAGAAAGAAGGAGGTTTTTGGGAGTTCCTAATCCACCTGGAATTTGGAGGTATTGAAGCACAAGTCTAGATTTGAAAGTCTCAAACATCTTGCAAAGTCCTGCTTTACACATACAGTGAAAGATATCCAATCTACAGGGCTTTCAGATGTTATTTGAGCATGGTGTGCACATCATGCCATGACAAACCAGTGACATATAGGTAGTGTGCAGGGTATTAAGAGTCTCTGCATTATTTTCATTAAGAGCTAAGTAGATCTCATTTTTTTAATATCTGGGGTTTTTAAAATTCTAATTTATTATTTTTTTAATGGCTGTGAAGATAATTCCATGCCTAAAAAAAGGAAACAAGAGACCAGCATTATGCAAATGAGCATGTCTGTATTGGCACAAAAGACCTACAAAAATCTGAACAGTGGATTGGAGTTGCTTTAACAGTACAATGAAAGATGAATGACTATATATCAAGTTTTAATGAATACCTGACTGAGGAAGCATATGAAAACAGCATGAGCAGAATTTAGAACAAAAAATTTTCTCAATAGGATATTAGTTATAAAAATTCTGCTGCTCAAAAAGGAGACAGAGATGAAACTTCATATTCAGCAGAACACAATACTGCCAATATGGACATCAAACCTTTTGTTTTTCAATTCCGACTCATAAAACCTTACATTCCACTTGAGTAATAAAATCAGACTTGTTTTGAAAAGCTGTCCTCGGCCTTATCATAAATCTGTTGCTTGTATAGGTCCCAAAGAAATAAAGTTTGTAGTAAAAGTTTTAAGTACTTTTGGAATTGCTATTACAACCATAGTGAGAAGCACTGATATACAGAAGAAATGGCACTCTCTAAAAAATTGAGATGGGTTTATTTCTATTACTCAGGTATAGAATTTTGACTGACTTGAGGCAGAATTTTAATCAGAACATTGGCTATGTCTATGCTTACAGAAAAATTGTTTAGTAGTGTGTTTGATCCAGCTAATGTGAAAATACCTATGCCGTAGATTTTAAATTACTCAAGCCTACCCAGTTAGTGTTAATATTTGCAATTTGCCAACTGGAAATAGGTGATGAGTTATGCCAAGTCTTTGGCTGAGATTGGCATTTGTTTTAAAAAGTAATAAATGACAGACCTTTTTCGATGAGAAACTATTTTAATATTTTAACCACATAAATGAACAGTTCAATTACAGTCTCAATGGGAACATTCCCTACCACTTTAAACTAATTACTACAGACGCAGAACCTGCATAAGTACACACAGAAAGAATCAGAGACCTGGAAGTGTATGTAAATAGCAGAGATCAGACAGAATGAGCTGTGTCAATCTACTCTGCACTGGTGCAGCCTCATCTTGAATATAGTTTGCAGCTGGGAATACCACAAAATAAAAAGGAAATTAAGCTCTTAGAGAATCTCCAAAAGAGGGCCATGAGGACAGTGAAGGAGGGAAAGCTATATGAGGAGCAGCTGAGGTCACTTGGTTTGTTCAGCCTGAAGAAGAGGAGACTGAGGTGAGACCTCATTGCAGTCACAACTTCCTTGTGAGGGATAGACAAGGGGCACTTCATTCTTGTGACCAGTGACAGGACTTGAACAAACAGCATGAAGCTGATCCAGAGGAGGTTTGGGTTGGATATCAGGAGAAGGTTCTTCACCCAGAAGAAGAGCACTGGAACAAGTTCCCTAGGGAAGAGGTCTCAGCACCAGCCTGACAGAGGTCTAGAAGCATTTAGAAGATACTCTCAGGCACATGGTGTGACTCTTGGGGATGGTTCTGCACAAGGCCAGGAGCTGGACTTGATGATCCTGCTGGGTCCCTTTCAACTCAGCATGTTCTGTGATTCTATGAAACATCTGAAAGATATTTCATGTGGTGGATTCATTCTACATGATCCCCTCAGAGTCAATCTAGAATAAAAGACTGAGAAATGAGCAGCCATGAACTCAGAATATAAGTTACTAATATTTTAGTTTTACCTACAAAGGAAAATCCTCCAGAGAATATTTCATCCACTACCATGGATTTACATACTCAGACATGGATTTAAATCAGATCTAAGCTCTACAGTTCTCATACTGTGTGAAATCAGTTACAATTTTTTTCTGACTGATTTAAATATAAATTTGTTTGTTTGGGGTTTTATTGTTACAGCTAGTGTGAAGTAGAGCCGAGCTTACTGTTTCCAGCAGAGACAGGTTGAGAAGAGAGGATAGAATCTGCATCAGTCCTATAAAGATCATACTATTCATTAAGCACAATGCCTGTGCTGTAAGCGTCAGAAGCTTCAGCTTTTCTTTCCACCAGATACTGATGAGATTCCTCAGAAACTATTCCAATGCTTAGATTATATTTTTGCTGATAGAGAAAACATTAAATATCAACATACAACTATATTCTGCAGTGATTATAAGCAAAGTGAAAATGCTCATCTCCACTGAGAATGTGCTGTTCAATGGTGAAGAGGCTGAGTCTTACAGATGAGGTGCTATGGTTATGCTAAAGACACTGAGACATCAATTCTGAGTGAAGGGTAGAGGGGAATCTGTGTGGTAAATATAATGCCTATAAAATTTTTGAGTTAAAGAGAACCCCACAATAGCAAGAAAGAGAAGAAATCTGTTTGAGAAATCACAGGGCTTTTTCTCTCCACATCTTTACACATTCTTCACAATATCCAAGATGTTATTTATATTTTCTGTATTGTGTTTCATTTCATAGGAAACTGTAACAGACTTTACTTAAAAGTTTCCTTGAAGATTCATAAAGGTAAAACAAAAATTTGGTTTATCCTTCAGCAAGGACTTAAACTAAAATGCATGATTAGATATAATGCTATAGTTTCACATAATATTGTCTCAGCACCTTTCTTTCCTCCTACATCCCTTGCACCTGTTTCTCCTGTGTATTCATAAATCTGCTGCTCCAGCATAGTATTTTTTATCCTTTAAAAATTTGTTGAGATTGCTGGTTTAGCAAGCTGAGGAAATAACAATAGATCTTAAAAAAAAAAAGGTTTTGATTCATCAGATACTGTACCTCATGGTGATTTTTTATGTGATCGCAGAGTATGGTAGAAATGCAAAGATTCTGTTTTTTCCTCATAATCCTCGTTCATGGTTGCAGTTGAAACTGTCTTCATCCTCAAAATTACCCATTAGTGTCTCCTGAGGAATGTTCAGTCCCCAAGGACTGAAGGACCATTGGGTCTTAAAGGACCTTTGTCCTGAAATTCCCATAGGGTCAAGAAATTGTGGAGGCATAAGTCTTCCTAGAGATCTGAAGAGAGGGCAGGGTGATTTTATAAATCTGACCAGCAGAGCAATAACATAGTGCTTGATCAGCCTTTCACACAGGGACAAACTGGGAGCAGGTGCTTCAGGGTCTCAGAACAGCAAAAGCCATGTTTGTTAAAACTTCATTTGCTGAATTTGCCTTTTCTGTCATAAGATTAATTGCTTCAACTAAACACAGTTGAATAGAGCACTGTGCACCATGAACCATGTTACAACCTGTTTGAAAGTTAATATGTACAGGTTTTAAACTAAACAGAATAGTTATGCTGATAATTCATTTATGTATTTCCAATGTAAGTAAAATGAGGAAACAGAAATGGTCTTTTTTACACTGAAAATTAGAGTGAAAGATTTTCATTCATTCTTTGCACAAGGTACAGAACAACACAAACCAGTCTAAAGTGCATGTAAGCCCCATTGTCCCATGAGACTTTATCAGACCCTCTACATTCAGCTCTCTATCCTCTCTGCTATAACGAGCATGGTCTATTTTTATCCAGTTATTTCTCTCCTGTTATCAAAAGCAGCATTTCCCCTGCCACTCATCCCCCTATCGGCCCCTTCTCTTTTGTTGACTATAGAGCAGTTAAACTCTGCTACTGAAACCTAGGTAGGGATTCCATTTCAGATTAAGCTGTCTAAATGTCAGTGGACCCTGGAATCTTGGCCACATTGTAGTCAAAACACAATACAGAGAAGAAACCTTTGGAATGATTATGGTGACAAGCACCAGGTGTATGACTCAGCAACTTAAATATATTGCAGTGGGATAGGACATCCAAGACATCTGTCCTATGCTGTCAGTCATGGCACAAGATGCAGTGAGGACTGGCATGCTTTTGGAGTGCCAGCTGGATGCCAGGTGGGATCAGAGGACAACTTTGGGCATTAGGTTTGATTTTCACTCTTTATATTGTGAAGATTTTTTGTTGGCTTGTTTTGACAACTGATTGGACTGTTTTGTTCTGTTTTGCTTTCCCACTAGGCTTGTATTCTGTCTCACAGGCATGTGCAATAGCAGATTGTAGGGAGCTGGGTGGATGTAGAGCAAGAACACCACTATGTCTTTAAGAAAAGGTGTAAAAAAGGGGGAGAACTCACACTCACAGAAAAAGAGGATGTGCATCTGCATGCCCTGTAAAGTGTTAAGCTGTAGATATATGTGAGAATTAGAATGCTTTGGTATTAGTTATAAAAATGTGCTTAGAAATGTATGGGAGCTTACTGACATTTTTTGAGTGTCTGGTATCTAGTGTATGGCTGCTATCGATCTTGAACATATGGTTCACTCTTTGACAGTTGAATGTCATTAAAAATCAATAAGCTACTTTAATGCCTGATTTGATTTAAAACAGGTGCAATAAACAGTTTGCCCCTGTGACACACTCTAGCAAGCTATCTGTGGATCACGAAAACCCGTGGCTAAGTCAAGAGAGTGCCACAATTTGGCAGATACTATTAAAAGCAGGCTGAAGTTTTGTAAATCTAACTTTTTTTTATGTCCTTAAAACGCTGTAAGACAACAGTTCACATAATCATAGAAAATGTAAGTGGAAAGAGATCTCTGAAGGTCACCTAGTCCAATGTTCCACTGTGGTAGTTCTACTCTCAAAATTGATATCCAACTGTTCAGGATTTTATGCAAAGAATTTCTTAGGATGGAGATTCCATATCGTCTTTGGACAATGTGTTTCAGTGCTTAGCCACTCTTAGTGTTAAGTATTGCTTCATTATTGTCTCTGTGATTTTCCATGCTGCAGCTTGTCACTGTGTAGTGTCTTCTATAAGCCTAAAATACAAGAGGAGTATGGCTGTCTTCTGAATAACCTCTCTTTAGATAGTGCAAGACTCTAAATACTCTAATGGACCTTTTCCTTTTCCNCCTTTTCCTTTTCCTTTTCCTTTTCCTTTTCCTTTTCCTTTTCCTTTTCCTTTTCCTTTTCCTTTTCCTTTTTTTTTTTCTCTCTGTATTCCCCAACTGAAAAAACAGATATTAGCCTTTTCTGCCCTGGTTATTTCATCTCGTTCTTATATGGAGGAAGCCAAAACTGAAATAAAAGTGACAGAATGGATTCATTTTTCTTAGTTTTCTTAGTTTTCAGTGCTATATTCATTATTTCAACAAAGCTATTAGTATAAATTCCTGCATAAATCTCTCCTGTTTCTCAAAAATACTGTGAAGTAGTTTAGTGATCTGGCTTTGACTTAGATACACAAAAGGATTTGACCATAAAAAGGCTAAGAAGTATGAGGGATGCATTATTTGACTTTTAAGTGACAGCATTAAGCAATATATTATAGTATGTTGAAAAGAAGAATCCAAAGGCTAAAAGGTCTACTTCAAAAACAATTACTTCTTTACTGTTTTAAAGTCAAGGTTAATATGATCTAAGTGTATTAAAGTGGTTTCTTTTTAGTGAATGTAGTGGCTTATTGAATAATTTTAAAACAAGAAGATGAAAACAATTTTTTTTAAGTCACAGAATTTCACAAGAGTACAAATCTCAGAAAATGTATTCAAAAAAACCTATTACATTGAAAATGGTAGCTCCCCCTATCTCTTTCAATAGTTGAACATTATGTACCCTTTTAGATATGTCTGTCTAAAATACTGTGGGTGCCATTTATCCTAATGTGATGTGTCTTCAAAATAAGAATAACCTTCTACAGAAAAAGTTCACATTGTGTATTGATGCCATATTAGGAGGCTCTGTCTCCAAGCTGTCAGGAAAACTAATAAAACACCTAATAAAACACCTAATACTTTGCACTTTCAGAATTGCTGGCTATGAGTACAAATGTTAAGGACACTTCACGTTACTAAGTAAAGGAATTATCTCTCTTTTTTTCTTTTTTTTTTTTCTTTGTAAAATAGGAAATTGAAGGAAATAATCTAATCAATGTAGATTAGGCTAGAAAAACATGCCAGAGTAACCTGAAACAGACTTCTTTGCGTTCAAAGGTAAATTCAACAAATATACTGGTTAGAAGTTTCATAACTTTAACAGATATTTTAAACTGAGTCGACAACTTCAATAACATTGCAGAACAAACTCCCATACTTTTAAGGCACTGGGTAACTCCATTTCTCACTGAAGTCAGCAGGAGGTATTGGCACTCAAAACATTTACAAATTCCAATTCTAATACAAAGGTAGCAGCATGAACCCCTAAAAAAGATTATTTTTAAACTTATAACCAGAGAAGTTTCATGCAAGTTCCACATAATTCTGTCTTACAGTTTGAATGAATGCATGTACATCTTAATTTAAACTTGTTTGTAGGATCTGATTCTGGTTTAAAAAAAAACCAAAACCTTTCTTTAATTCTAGGCTAAAGCTCAACTCTGCAATAATCATGTTAAACCAGTCAATAACTAATTCTTGGATCAGATTCACTGATACTTCACAGCAAATTTGTAATGGTTCAGTGCAAAGAAGTCATAAAGCTGATTCATTAAGTTCCTGAGGATTCCCTATAGAGCTACTGTAATGGTGTATATTTTGGGCATATGCCCAGGGAAGGTTCCCTCATAAAATGGGGTTAGTCAAAGATCTCTTGCTGCCAGAATAAGCCTATAGGCTGTGAGCAAAAGCACAAAAATAACCTTAATGTGGGTGACATTATATTCATGACTGGACTGAACTACAGCCAAATCTCTTCTGAGAAAATGAGACAGGCATCCAGTTACCCCTCAGGCTCAGCAAAACAAGGTTAGCAGATCCTGGCACGTAAGTAGATGTGATCATTTTATGTATTCTTTTAAATTATGTGGGAACTTAAAAGAATTGAAATGGCAAAACATGCTTGTCATGATGAATCTAAGGTCTAATTTATAAAATCTTAATAAGGCATCCAAAATGCTTATAACTCTTAATAGTGCAATAACTGTTCCTAGTACTTTATCCTCAAAAGTAAAAGATCAGTAAAATAACTCATTAATGTCTTAAAGAACAATCTTATTATTTTCTGTGAGATATGAAAGATATCACTTCTTTGGGCTTCATTGATTTAAATTTCCACTTTATAGATTTCAAAGAGCTTTTCACCTGCTTTCATTTCCTCATATATTCTTCAATATTTCCATTAGCAGATCTGACAACATTAGTCTGGTGGGTTTTGTTTTCTTTTTTCCAGTGCTTTAATTTTTGTAGTGTTACTTTTTGTTTGGTTTTTTGTCCCCTGTCCCAGTTCAGACTGTTCAAAATTAATTGAACTTTGATTATATTTTTAGCTTTTTTTTTCTAGTTTAGAAATCATTCCTGCTCCTAACAGTTTATACAGATGCACATAAATTTATACACAAAAATAAACATAGAAATAAATTTATGATTTCTATAGATTTTAATTAGATTTTACTTATCATAGAGATGAGATGGCAGACTGACTCTATCTTAATTTCTGTTATATATCTAAGCTAAAATTCTAAATTCCGTCTGTAATAATGGAGAAAAATAAACACTTCCACAAAATTAGTTTCATTTAAGTTAAATTGTCAAGAAATAACACTCAATACAAGCAAAAATCAGGGTTTTAAAGTTTTGTTAATTTTGCAAGGAAGGGAATTAATTGTGATTACTTTCCCCAATTTACAAGACTTCTATTTATATTTGACAAGAATTTTCCCTTCTGAACTGGAACACATTCACTTGTTTCCTTAATAGAGCAGCTCATGCAAGCTTCTTGCTCTCAGCTGAGAGACTGGAAATTTCTTGTGAGTAAACGAGTATTTTTTTGCTTTGAAGTGTTATTTGCAATTGGTGACTGATGCTTCTTTTTATGAGTTTTTGGTTGGTTGTTTATTTTTTTTCCCAGATGTTAAACTGGGTTTTGATTCAGCTCTGACTGGCCTATACTTTGAATGAAAGTTCTAATTACTGTGAATTTTAAAAACCCTTCTGGTGTGTCAGTTTCAAAGCCATGAAACACAGAAATAGTGTTATCATCTTCCTTGTTTCTTGTTCTTGTTCTTTTCTTTTTCAAAAGGGAAATTGTTTAGAAAAGGGAAACTAGAGTATTCAAAGTAGCTTCAGATGGTGGCATAGTTGATACCAACAACCAAGTGCGTGGAAGAGATGCCTTGCCAAATCAGACGTTTTGTTCTTAGAATACTGATAAAATCTGCTGAAAATGTTGCAATAGTATTGATAGTACTTTGGGGACTGGAAAGTTCCACTAACCACGTAAACTTCTGTAGGCATACAGAGATCATGCTACTAGATCAAACCATTGTATCAATAGCCCAGCAGTAACAGGTGCTAGCAAATATGAAGTGGACTAAAATCAAGTGACCATACGCGTAAATTTCAAAAATAAATTTATTTGTTGACACTGGATGGTGTTTTTTATTGTTAATACTAGACAGCTGTAACTTGTCCACTTTAATACAACCAGGCTTGCTACTTCACTTATTTAAAAAGAGATGAAGGTTGTATGCTTGAGACAAAGATGCCCAGCCTCAGAACAGCAAGGGGCTCTGGGCTCAGCCTCTTGCTTTCCTCTTGAAGGACTGTGAATAGGTAATTTTTAAGAATTGGAGCATGAAATGGAAAAAAAGGAAACAATTTTCTTCTTGGATTAAATAATGATAAATGTATTCCTCTGGGATAAATAATGATATGTATTTTCCTCTGACAAGACATACAATGTTGAAATATCCTGGATAAACGAATATTCTCAAACCCCAAATCTATCTGTCCTTTTTACTTTTACTGTTTAGAAATGTGGAACAAGCTTGGAACTTCAATGGTTTGATTTTTCACAGTACTGTGGCTACTTTGTTCTGTATCTTGTCAGTATCATGTGCTTCATTAAGTTGCATTACTCCCTCTTTCTAAGCCAGGCTGTTGGGATCTACAAAATAATATCTCAATTTCTCCCTATAAAAACTGAAGTGAAAATACATATTTTCATTACCTTGGAAAGAAATTTGATGTTGAATCAGAAATAACTGCTCTTGAATTTGGTAAGGCTCCTTGATCGTACAAAGAACAAACCCCTCCTTATGTCCAAAAGTAAACTGGTCTCTACCTGACAGTGTTGAAGACAGTACCCTCTTTACCCTCTCACAGTAGAGATGTATTATTATTAACTGTTAGTTGAAAGTGGTTTTACACTGAAACAGACATGACACAGAGCTCCCTTCTGCTTTTGGTAATGTTGTTTCATAATTATTCAATTAAGGATTTTTGCAATTGTTGAGAAATACATTCAGTGCCTGTGGCTCGGGGTGCAGCTGCAGCTCAAGCTGTGGGGTGAGCTCTGGGTGTTGGAGCCTCAGGCAAGAGGCCGTGAACTGCTGACCCTTTGCAGGACAGAGGGCACAGCGACCTGTGGTCAGCCGGGTGACCGGACACTCAGAGACAGAGCAGGAGCCGAGGACTCAGCTGGAAGACCCCGGATTTACCGTGCACAGACTGTGAGGATATGAAAGCCCAGGGAGTCCTTTGTTCAGGGTCCCTCCTTGGAGGCACCAACTTGACCTGTTACTCTGTGATTGCACCATGATTAAATTATTTTAAGGATCCAGATGTCTGAGATTTTGCTGTAGAAGTCCTGGGGTTGAGCCACTATGGAAACCTGGTCTGACTGTGTGAGACTGGGATGTGTAGGGCATAAAGAGAGGCAGCTGTCGGCTCCCTGGAGCCACTCACTGTGGCTCGGTCCCAGGGACCTCGGTCGCAGCAGTGACAGTTTCAGGTGGTGGGAGTGTGATGGCCAGAGTGGCTCCTGGATGGTCAGACAGGGAAGTTTCCTTGACATGGTGTCATCTAAAATTACAGTGAGCTTTTATGACCCACATCATCTATGATCTACATGCTTTCCTTGTTGGGAAGCTTGGCAGGCAGAAAAAGGCTCTCTAACACAACACAATGAACCTGCTGGGAGACTTGGTCTGTTCCCATTCTATATAGGTGCTCTCAGACTGTCCTGTTTGTTACTAAATATGTGAACTGGTCTAGGCTCCTTACTTTCACTTCATTTATAAACCTTAAGCCAATCTGCAGATCCTCTGCTCTTTGAGGTAAAAGCTAGTCCACCTACTAGTCCTTTTGGTGGTCTTCATTCACATTGTAGTGGATTTATTATGATATTTTCCAATGAACATTTACAGAAAGACAGGAGCTGTCTCAACAATTGCAATGATTTTTAGGGAAATTAAACTTTGAGTTGGTCTTAACTTTATAGTGACATTTAAGCTTTCTTTGTTTTAAGCTGTCTTCAAAGAAAGGAGGGATTAAGTCAGGTCACTCTTTTTAACTTACAAATAGCACTTACCTCCTGTAGTTCAAGAAAAGCAGCAGGTATTTTGAAGTCTGTGCCTTTGATTAAAGGAACAATTGAAATTTTGCTGATTTTGCCTCACTGATAGGTTCAGAACTTGGAACCCAGAGCTGTCTTGCAAATGTGAAACTAGGTAACAATTGTCATAATATGTCTCATTCTAGTTGCATTTGTTTTATTCCAACATTACACACCACCGTAGATGATTTTGAGCTATAAAGTAATGCATAATGATTTGAAATTATTTGGGATGGGATTTTACAGCAAAAACATGTTTCCTTCTGTCATACAGTGTGTAACAATATGAAAATGTGATGTACATTAATGATGAAAAATCATTGTATTTTCTGCTGCTCAGGCATACACTGGTTTTCCAGGTAGAGCAGAGCCTTAGGCCGACTTCAAGGAATATTTGCCTCAGGCATTTCTCATGTTATTTGTTGTCCTGAGTTTTGCAGTTTTTCAATGTTTCTCTTTGCTGTAGTACTTTCTCATGCATGCTGTTGTAAACATGGCCATGTTTTTGCTAACTGTCCTTGTTGTTTTCATTCCATTCTCCTAGGCGGAGACTTGTGATGGATTTGTCTTTGACCAGTGTGATTGAGAGGTGGTAATTTCTACCTCCAATCCCCGGTGATTTCTAAGAACATATAAATAAAGGTCAGAGGGTTCTGCCCTCTCCTTTTGCCCTCTCTCTTTGGCCTCTCCTTTTGCTCGCTCATTTAGCTCTACTTTTTTTGACTCCTCGGCCTGGTCGGCTACGTGTGTTTGTGTCCATGCAGTGCAGGGACATCCACAGTTATTGTCTTCTGTTTGACAGTGAGCAGCACAAAGCCTGAATGTCATGAAAACTATAAATATTGTAACTATTTACAATTTTTATATCCTTTCTTTTGCACTTGAAAGGCATTACTGAATTTATTATAGGTTGTGAACTGAAAAGCAATTACTAAAACAGATTCTAACAAAACCAAAATATAAACCCCAGATTTTCACCTAAACTGTTTCTGGAACTAAACACTCAACCAACCTTGAATGAAAGCATCAAAAGTTTGTCTGCTTTAAAAATCACAGGAAGGTAAAATTAATGACAAAACTGTTCCTTAACAATGTTCAGACAGGCAGGAAAATTTACTGTCATATTTTCATCCTAAAAAAATATTTATTGGAAATCATATGTTTATATATAGCAACAATAAAACAAACTAGACATAAATTGATATGACCAGGACATTTTGAATTAGACTTGAAAGTTTATTGCTGATTATTTCTCAGAAAGAAAAGCAAAATCAGTATTGCATATGATTCAGATAATGTGTGATAGGCTATTTTGATCTGTTATTTTAGAAAGGGAAGGTAAAAGACTTCAAATTTGAGAAAGGAAGAAGATCCTTTACATTTTCAGTCAAACTGAATGTAAATGGCCTGCTTTGCTGGATGCTATGATATGGTAAAGCTCTCCAGTTTTATATAGTTTTTTAAAATTAAGTGTAATTTCAAATACTGTGTACCATTTTGAATATAAAAATTACAAAATTGGGGAATGTAAGCTTGAAAAAATATAATCATCTTAAAACATAAGTGAATTGATTTGCCTATTGTGCTGTCAAAGGAACTCAAAAACTAAATTATTGTAAAGAAAATGTATATGTAGATGTATTTAACTAAAAGACATATCTATTGGGATAGTAAAGTAATATCTGTTTTTTTAGAATTATTTAACATATTGGATTTTAGGAAAATAAATTAGGAAAACAAAGAGGGAGTTTTTGTTTATTTTTTTTTTCTAAATTGAGAGATAGTGAAAATATTAGCTAAGACAGAAAAATAATGCAAACCCAAAAATTAGAAAGAATTACTTATTACACTAAGGAGAAAAAGTCCGGAATGATATTGCATCTTTACATGAAACACTGGTATTCAAAGAGAAAATTTGGACAATACAAAGACTAAAAGAGAATAAGAGATGACAATTTGCTGGAAATTTGACTATGAATCTGCAGTCAGGCCTACACCACATAACCAGTAATGTTCCTCATAAAACTAGCAATGAAAAATTCTTTTGCATACAGCATTTTGTTACCATACAGCTGAAATCCACAGCTAAAAATACTGCTGTGGATCCTATGACTGTTGCAAACAGAATAATAGTGACAAATCAGAAGGAACCAAGAAATAAATTGCAAAATGGTCATGAATTTGTCCAGAGATATAATTGAGCATAGGCAGGAAGGAGACATGAATAGCCCAATATTTATAATTAATTAAGGTTACTGATTAATACTTCTTCCATGATTTCATGAATGTCTAATGCCAATTTTTGCTTTACAAAGACATGATTATCATATCAAACAGCTTAATGGAGAAAAGACTAGTCATTGCATAGACACTGGATAGATGGTGGAAGAAGAGAAACTTCCAGAAATGAAAGATATTTACTTAGTGTCTTAATGATAAGATACATTTCTGGAAATAATGATATTACATTAAAATAAAAAAGAAGAAAGAAAGAAAGAAAGAAAGAAAGAAAGAAAGAAAGAAAGAAAGAAAGAAAGAAAGAGAGAAAGAGAGAAAGAAAGAAAGAAAGAAAGAAAGAAAGAAAGAAAGAAAGAAAGAAAGAGAGAAAGAAAGAAAGAAAGAAAGAAAGAAAGAAAGATGGTGCAGAAATCTTGTATAACTGGTTGGTGTCTTTAAAGTGGTAAAGACTCCAAAAGAAAACCACAGCATGTATTTAAAGAATCTCTATACAGACTGCTCAAAATTCCAATAACAGGAGGGAAGAAAGAGAAATGGAATATTATTAGGAAGATGAAATGAATGAATGATTAGATTATTAACATACAAATGGCTAGGTATCTCTATAATACTTGTAGGTGCTTTTAAAAATCCAATACCTCATATCCAATCAGTATTTCAAACATTAATCAAAGGACCTGTAACTGATTCCCTTTCACTCAAGAAGGCTCATTACAGAGCTTGATTGTAATATTAGAACTGCCACTGAGATGTACCAGACTAAAATCTGAAGTGTCTTGTCTGCTAGAGCAAGAAATCAAAGCTTGTGATTTCATTAATTCATATTATTAATTTTTTGTTCTAATTGTAAGTGGCTTTGTAGTAGAAATATAAACATGGGGGGAAGATTTTAATGTTAGAAATAGATATCATAAAAATATACTCCCTCTCACACATGATTTAAACATTTTAAATAATTTTAACAAATATTGGAAATAACTGTTTGCTATGAGGTCGACTTATTGTTTTGGAAGCTTGGTAAAAGAGACTGGAAGGATTGCTGGCTCAAAGCATTTTGGGTGCGACTACAGGGGAAGGGACAGGTCAGGCCTTGCTCTGGTGAGTCTCTGCCCTGCCCTGCACACCCACAGGTCTGTATCCCAGCCCTGCAGTGGCCACCAATCCCTGGCACACCAGAGGCAATGCTCCACACCTGCCTCTGAAGCCCCCATCCCAGCTCCTGAGTGGCCAAGTGACCAGAAATCCCACCTGGGGGAAGGGCCGAGAAAAACCAAAGGGTACTTAAGCCAAAGCATGAGGTGAGCACATGTCTTCACCCTACCTCCTCTTGGAATTTTTATTAGCTGAATACCGCTGGTGCCAGGACTGGTAGCTATACTTGTTCTTTTCTATATTTCTTCTCTCTTTCTTCGTCTAATTCCCTCTTCTCAGAGTTTTGAGTAACTTAAAATCGGACAGGCTTGAAGTTTGCTAAGTTGAATGGGACAAATTAATGCTTTGTGAAATTCTTTATATTAACTGAATGCTGCCCTAAATTTTTGCCAAGGTTCTCTGATTTTCTGAAGTTACCAGTAAAATGTTTTGTTGTTTTGACCTTTTGAGAATATTTTGTCAGTATTTCTCCTGTGCATCTAACTCAGAGTACACAAAAAACTATAAGCCTTTTAAGAGGCTTGTCAAGTGAGGTTTGGGGGCCTCACAGCCATTCTTGGCACAAGACCAGAAAACTGGTGGGTTTATGTTATATTTTATGTGTATTTTGTTCAATGTTTTATACAATATAATATATAAGGATTCCTAGAAATGCAGAGGATTTCACTCTCCTTGTCAAATGCCACAACAGCAAGTTTACAGCTAATTTTGTTTATATCTTCTTTCATCCCAGCTTCTTTTCAGAATAATGTCTCATCTGAATAAGAAGACTAGACAATGGTTTAAATAAAAATTTCTCTTTGCTATAACCTGAATGCTGGAATATAGGGTAGGGCTGGGATGGAATTAACTTTCCTCACAGCAATGGTTATAGTGCTGTGCTTTGTAGCCAGGATGGTGCCGATATCACACCTCTGTTTCAGTTATTCCTAAGGGTTGCTCATATAGCATCAAGGTTGTCTCACCTGTCACTACTCATGCCTGCTCCAAAGGCCAGTAGGCTAGGGGTGAGCAAGAGCTTGGGAGGAGACATAACCAGGATTGCTGACCCAAACTGACCAAAATGTTATTCCATGTCACATGATGTTATTTTCTGAAACAAAAGCTAAGTGAAAGGAGGAGGAGGAGGAGGAAAGTATTTGTAATTAAGGTGTTCATATTCAGAAGCAACTGCTACACATCTTGATGCCCTACTTCCCAAAAACTGACTGGACGTCAACTGCTGTTGGCAAGTAGAGAATACTTATTTTTGTTTTCCTTTGCTTCCATGTGTGTCCTTTGCTTTTCTTCATTAAACTGACTTCATTTTGATGCACAAGCTTTTTTTTTTTTTCCCCTGTCCTGCAGAGGAGAAGAGTCATAAAGTGGATTTGTGGACACCTGGTGATCCAAGATCAGGCCACCACAATCCTTTTTGGTGACTGAGGTGGGGCACTTGAAAATTTGAGAGAAGGACAGTGACTGGGAGAGGTCACAGGCACAGTATGGATCAATCATCAACCAGAAAGCAGAATAGTTGGAATTTTCTTTGCTTGTGTGTGATTACGATGAAGAGGTAAGGGGTGAAATGTGTGTAACTAGTCCCCCTTTGTTGGTATTATGGTGTTATTTTGATGTAGGTGTAGAAGACCATTTTTACTAAATAGATATAATTTCCATGGCAAAGTTTTTGGTAGTGCAGAGGCTACAGGGGTGGCTTTTGTGAAAAGACACCAGAAGCTGTTCCCATGTGAGGATAAGTTCCATCTAGCTCCAAGACAGCCCCACTGCTGGCAATAGATGGGCCCATCAACAATGTTGGTAGTGCCTCTGTGATAATATATTTAGAAAGCACAAAAACCTGAGGAGAGGAGTGATAAAGTTTGAGAGAAATGGTTCTGCCAGCAGCAAGGTCAGTGAAGAAGCATGGGGAAAAGATGCTACAGGAGCTGGAGCAGATATCCACCTGCAGCCCGTGGAGCAGCCCCTGGGGAGGCAGGCTGTTCACCTGCCACCCATGGAGATCCATGGTGGAGCAAATATCCACCTGCAGCCCATGGACAATCACACACTGGAGCAGGTGTGTGTGCCCAAAGGACACGGTGACCCCATGGAGATCCCACACCGGAACAGGTTTCCATATAGCACCTGGGAGCTCACTGAGGACCACACTGGAACAATCTGTTCCTGAAGGACTTTACCCCATGGAAAGAACCCATACTGACATGGTTCATGAAGAACTGCATCCTGTGGGAAGGATTTATGATGGCGAAGTTTGTGGAGAACTGTCTCCCATGGGTGGGATGCCATGCTGGAGCAGGGAAAGGGTGTGAAGAGGAAGAAGAAGCAAAAAAAATGTGTGATGAACTGATCATAACCCCCATTCTCAGTCCCCACCCCCAGTGCTCAGGGAAGAGGGAGGAGGTAGATGAGTCAGGAGAGAAGATGATATTGGGAGGAAGGGGGTGGAGGGAATTTGGGTTTTGTTTAGTTCTCATTTTCACTATCTAAAATAAAATCATGCTAATTTTATCTTATCTACTTTGCCCCCTAGGTTCTTATATATACATATATATACACACTTAGATGAGTGTAGATCATTATATCATTAGACAAAAGATGACTATGCATATGCAAATACTGGCAGCACACATTGCAAAGAAGAGTAAAGGTGTCAGAATACATGAGAAATATATCTCACAGTTTGTGATTTCATGCGCTGAACTAGATCTCCACCTGTTTTAAATCAGTTCATAAAAGACTCTGGAAATCTTGGGACTTCTCTGACTCACTACTCAGATACACCTGCCTTAATCACACTAGTGGTTCATGACCAACTGAAAGGCCAAACTGCATGACAACTCAATCTACTTTTCACACTTAGTTTAACATGTTAGCAAGTATATTATTCTAAGTTTAGTAGATGGATGAGAATTAACAAAAATGTCTTCAGCTTTCTACAGAAAAAGTAATAAGAATACACATATGTTACAATAACGCATTCAAGCATTTTTTAAGAAGTAGACTATACAACAGTAGTTGTACTGTACTGTAAGAGCAAAAATGATGTGAAAGAATTAGAAACAAATATGTGTTAAAAATAGGTATTGCAGCTTATATGTCAGTGCGAGACAGAAGAGGAGTTTGGGCTGCAACTGAGGAAACCACAACTGTGGGGTACAGGATGCAACTGATGGAGTCCATGGTGGGGTTTGTATTCAATGCCATGGTACCAGCTTACAGCAAGCCCATAGTGTTCAGCTCAGGAGAGCCATAGGAGCCATTAATCCCATAAAAATAATTCCCAGGTCATAACTATTGTGCAGAAACAATTCCTGTGTATTCAGTTTGAAGTTCTATTGTAGCAATTTGGTTGAAAAACTAGGTATATTAGCCTGATGGCATACAATTTATGTAGAATCATTTTGAATGCCATAACTGAATTTTGGGTTTGCATGGCCAGGTTTTGGTAGTGGGGGGGCTACACGGTGACTTCTGTGAGAAGCTGACATAAGCTTCCTATATGTCTGGTAGAGCCAATGCCAGCCAGCTCCAGAATGGACATGCCACTGGCCAGGGTTGGGCCAATCAGAAATGGTAGTAACACTTCTGTAATAATGCATTTAAGGGAAAAAAAAAAGTCATGGTGCAGTTGTAATTGTGTCTAGAGGAGCACGGACTGAGAATATGTGAGAGGAACAGCCCTGCAAACACTGAGGTCAGTCGAAAAGGAGGGGAAGGAGGTGCTCCAGATGCTGGAGATGAAATTCCCCTGCAGCCTGTGGTACAGACCACGGTGAAGCAGCTGAGCCCTGCAGCCCATGGAGGTCAAAGGGGGTACAGAGATTCCCCTGCAGCCCTTGGTGGAGACCCATGCCAGAGCAGGTGGATGCCTGAGAGAGGCCTGTGAATCTCTGGGAAGCCTGTGCTGGAACAAGCTCCTGGCAGTGACCTGCAGACCCACGGAGAGAGAAGCCCACACTGCAGCAGGTTTCCTGGTAGGACTTGTGATCATGTGGGGGACCCATGCTGGAGCAGCCTGTCCTTGAAGGACTGTACCCTGGAAGAGTGACCCACATTGCAGAAGTTTCTGAAGAACTGTTGTCCGTCCATGCGATGGACTTAAGTTGGAGAACTCCATGGAAGACTGTCTCTGTTGGGAGGAACCCCATGCTGGACCGGGAGAAGGACTTTTCTCCCTGGGCAGCAGCAGGAACAACCTGTGATGAACTGACCTTAACCTCCTTTTCCCGTCTTCTCCCACTAGAGGGAAGGAAGTAGAGCTTGGGAAGGAGGGAGGGGTGGGGGGAAGGTGTTTTTAAGATTTATTTTACTTCTCATTATCCTGCTCTGATTTTGTTAGTAATAAATTCAATGAATATCCCCAATTCAAGATTGTTTTGCCTGTGATTTGGTGAGTAACCTCTCATGGATCTTATCTCAACCCATGAACCCTTTGTTACATTTTCTCTCCCCTGCCCAGTTGCAAAGGGGAGTGATAGAGTGACTTTGGTGGGTACTTGGCATCCAGCCAGGGTCAACCCACTATACGTCTAAAACATTTGGAACTGGATATGAAATCGAAAGTTTTTAAGTGTTTGAGAACACACCAATTCTGGCAGAAGTAGAGTTGTTTGCTATTTATCACAGCACTGAGTGAATATCACACAGAATTAGCAGCACCTATAATTTATGTTATCTGCAGTGCAATATTGCATTTCATTGTAAATTCTTCATTGTAGCCTGTGATTTCATTGCTGTGGATAATGTTACCTTTTACTTTTTGTTCAATAGTTGGGGTAAGGCTCTATCTCTAAAAGAACATTGTAGTGTTGAAACAGATGCAGAAAATCCAAAAAAACCAAATGAATAAACAAAACTCAAAAAAGATACTTGCTTGACCTTGTCTTGTTCCCTGATTGACTTATGTTTTAATGGACTCATTATATCTCAGAGTGGACAAGCAGTACTACAAACTGCTGCAGCAAAGTGGAATGCTAAAACCGTATCAGTAAGGTGGCATAGATTTACAAAGGGAAGGATTTAGCTCACTTTTCTGTCACTGCAAGATTAGAACAGCCATTAACTTAATGAAAACTCCTGTATTCTTTAGAAGTGCTTGGAGGTACCTCATCACGGACTGCTACTATTCAGCATTTTGTCAATCTGTGGTGTTTTACAATATGTTGGACCTAGAATGCCTATCTGTTCTGCTTTAGTGTGCATTGTCACTAGAAAGAGTGTTTGAGAATGAAGACTCTCTGACAACATGTGTTCCATCACGATCAAAAATTAAATGTACTATTTTTGTTTCCAAATGTGAACCTGAGAGTTCTCATTTTGTACTGCTATCCTTGTTTCTCTTATCTACTTATTACTACTGAGGCAGACAAAGACAGCTACAGAGAGCATAGGAGGGAAAAGATAAAAAAGAAGGAGTCACAAATGCAGCTAATATATGAAAAACTTAGTTATCTTAAAAGATGGGCAAACCAAATCAAAAACAAGCATATACTTTTCATCATTAAAACTTTACTTTTAGAATTAAAATTAGAATTCACATTTTTCTGGTCTCTGATGGTTATAGCTTCTGAACAGGAGTCATAGAATCATAGACTTGATCATCCATATGGGTGCCTTCCAACTCAGCATGTTCTAACTCCTGGCCCTGTGCAGTATGACCCCAAGTGTCACACCACGTGCCTGAGAGTGTTGTCCAAACACTTCTTGAACTCAGACAGGCTGGTGCTGTGACCACTTCCCTGGGAAGCTTGTTCCAGTGGTTAATCACCTTCTGGGTGAAAAACCTTTTCCTGCTATCCAACTTAAACCTCCCCTGCTCAGCTTCATGCCATTTTTGAGTCCTGTCACTCATCAGCAAGGAGAAGAGACTGATACCTGTCCCTCTTCCCCTCACGAGGAAGTTGTAGACTGTGGTGAGGTCTCCCCTCAGTCTCCTCCAGGCTGAACAGATCAAGTGACCTCAGCTTCCCCTCATAAGTCTTCCCCTCCAGACCCTTCACTTTCCTTGCGGCAATCATCTGGATGTTCTCAAATAGCTTAATGTCTTTCTTATATTGTTGTGCCTAAAACTGCACACAATATTCAAGGTGAGGTGGCACCAGAGCAGGGCAGGACAATACCCTCCTCTGCCCACTTGGTGATGCTGTGCTTAATGCACTCCAGTCTCTAGGCTTTTGAAAGCAGAGGGAAAAATAAAGCAGGACAAAATGCAACTGATGTAAAACACCATTGCCTTTTTCCCCTTCTTTCTCTGCATACCATTTCAGAAGTAAAAAGGAGGCAGGGAGCAGATGTATTTCCATTTTTACCTGTGAAGACAGCTGTTTCAGTATTTAGTACTCTAGCATCTTGAAACAATGCACGTAAGTCAAGAGAAGTAGTGAAGGAAAGAGAGGGATATCTAAACCAGAATTTTCATGAAAATACATCATGAATAAGGGTATACTTTCTATCTCTGTTTCTGTGAAAATAAATATCTCACAATTACCATGGCATTTCCCCCTCTTGCCCTGCACTTCCGGCTTCTACAGGCTCCCATTAACACCAAGTTATTTAAAGAAAAGCGTTGAGAAGTCTTGGTAGAAGGAAAAAAGTGAGTTGTTGAGGGAACAGTTGAGTGGTTGAGGAAGCAGTGACAACACAAAGTGAAACAGGAGATTGTAGTACTTGCAGCTAAAGAACCTTCTGTCACCACTTGCTGCTTCAAGCTGCAGTTTATGTCTGATTTTCAAGATGCAGCAGCCTTAAGGAACTAGAGGAATTTGTGAATACTGCATTCATGAAGTTATACTGTGAGGTGAAAAGATGGTGAAACTAGAACAGGAACTGGGAAAGGAAAGGAATAACACAGAGGCAACAAATTCTAGGCATCAAAACAGCAGGCTTTGTCATTACTTAGAATATGGCACTCTATTCAGGTGGGAAAGAAACAAGGAAAACTGTAGAAGCCAAGTGTAAAAAAGTGTAACAACAATCAGTTTCTAGAAAGACTAGGTTCCTGTCTTTACAGCAATAATTTTAAATCCTTATTAATGTGTCATAATTTCTTTTATAGAATACTTTCCTTTAAAATGGAAAAGGGATCTTTTCTACTTCCTGCCCACTCCCATCTCCCCCCTTTTACCCCCCAGAAAAGAGATACTTTAATAGGAAACTAAGAATTGACATGTTCTAAACATGTACACTTGAATAATGTTATTGCAGTAATCATTGAGGGTACTGGTTACTCAAGGTAGTAGTTGTCCCCTTGTGTCTCCTGCGTGGCTGAAAAGAGCCTTCACTTGCAGGAGCGGGCCCATGAGCTTCAGAGTTAACAATGAGCTTTGGAGGGAGGGAGACAGGATGAAGTGGGAATATGGACAGTCGAAACATAATTCTGCCCTATCATGAATCCCAGCAATGCTATACTGTCATGAATAATAAATACTTCATCTGAATCCAGATTAAATGCAGAGGTTTGTCCCTGTCAGGCAAGAGAAAAGTACTGAGACAAAACATAGTCTAGGAAAACAGAAAATCTTTATCTAGGTGGACAAACTCTGTGTCCAGCATACTCATATTAAAGTTTTACATTCAAAATAAGTAGTCTGTGATTAAAATCAAAGCCTAGGAAGATTACAAAGGGTGTCGAAAACAGAGACTTGTGCCAAATGTGTCTTAGGATAAATGACTATTTTGATAATTTCTTTAAGTGGAGCATTTCAATGTCAGTGTGTTCCCTTTTGAAATGGAATGGAACATTTTGATTGCTCCATTTGAAATTATTTTCTTTTGTGGAATGTCCTTCACATTATATAAAAGAGAGGAATTAAATGTAATTGATCATCTTCTACCTAAAGGCATTCTTTTTTATTAGCAATAATTATTTTACATACATCTGTGAAAATCCAATAAAATTTTGGGGGCTTTTGATATTTCACAGAGAAAAAAAAATGGAACCCACAGAGTTTCATAAAAAGCAGGAAAGCTGTCTTCTGTTTGTTTCAAATTTATTTAAAAATACTGTCATAATAACCCAGAGCAATATTTTACAGCCCTTACATTTTCCAGTGTTCAAGGAACACCATGGAGTCTAGTCAGTTCTCCAAGCTTTTGGTCCGAGAGCAAGTAACACCAGTTTCCAGTACCCAGAAAAATAAAAACTAGAATAAAAACACATCCTCAGGGAGCAAGACTGCTGGCACAAAATCTATCCTGGGGCAATCAACTGCATAAATGTAGCTAAATATGTGCCATCTGTGAAGGAGTTTGTCCAGCGAAATCAGCAGCATTTCTCTTACAAAACATGCAATTGCTTCAGGATGTGATTCTATGCAGGTAAATTCAGGGTATCTAAAGCTGTTGCCAGCCTGTTATCTTGAAATGTCTGAAATGGTGACTGCATTTTGTGTGGCAGGGTTTACTGCAGAAGCTGTAACACAGAAGCTTCTCGATGGTTATTCCGGTGTTCAAGTGACTTGTTTACCCCTGAACAGATGGTCATTCAACCACAGCATACATCAGCTGATACCGTTATTGCCCTAATAAGGAACAGGAAGAATCACCAACAGGTTTCTATCTTGTTAACACAGTGGGATGTGCAGGCTGCAGCATAACGCTGCTAAGTGCCAGAGGTATCAAACTAGATGGATCCACCAGGAATGCAGCAAACTGATCTGCCTTGTGTTGTCAGAGCCCTGGTCTTCTTTGCATTGGTACTGGACAAAAAAGGCTTGTATTTCTCTCCTACCAGGTTTACCGATCCACAGCATTTCCTGATTTTTCTTTGCTTTTACAGGGTTATATAATATATATGGTTCAACCAGGGGCCACAAAAGTTGTGGGAAAAAGTACTCACTGCTTGAATGGGATTTGTATTATACCAAAAGCAAGGATGGTGAGACCTGTGGAACCGGGATATGTGTCATTCCAATGACATTCCAATGGGAACTTCCAGGCCCTTGGGAGACAGGAACAATAGTACTCTGTGTCATAGTGTGGGAGTGCACCATGGGGTTCCAGGGTGTAGCCAGCTGGGGGTGAGGGGGAAAGACACACCCCCAGAGCCATGAGCAGCACCTCAGGCTGAGAGCTCTGCACCTGCTGTGGTCACCCCACTCCTCCTGGTGCACACAACACCAGAAGGAAAGTCAGAGTTCACAGCAGAGCCCTTTACACCCTGCTATTTGTAGCTCTATCTACATTGTGTGTTCCTTGGATCCAAAAAAAGATTTGGGGCATCATGTTCACCTTTTCAGAATGCATCAAATGTTGCAGTGCTCAGCACCAGCCTACAGCTGGCCCAAAGAAACAAAAATGCTGGAACACCTGTGTCAGGATTCTTGGTCACCATTCTTACGTGTTTTGCTTAAAAAAATAACTTGTATTGGTTTGCATTACCAGTTTGTGCAAAAGTAGCCCTTTTCCAGTAGCAGTGGCTGAAGGACAGCCTTCCAAAACCAATAAAATGTATTTGGCTTTTGGTCTTTTCCTCTTAAACACACAAAGGCAAAAGGTTTTAGAAGAATATGCAAGCAAATGTCTCCATCTAGTCTCTATGAAAGATCTGACCAGAGCTACATACACACAGTTTGCATCATGCTTACCTGCTGTCCAATGGCATCCAGCAATTCCCCTGACTATTTTCACATACTGCATTTCTAGCATCCATGCTTGTAGAAATAATGCAGCAAATATAAAGCAGTATGTAAGTTCTGGCATTGTATATGTCTGAAACTCTCTAAATACTTATTTGTATGATTATTCACTGTAATTGTTTTAAGTCCATTCAAAAGTAATTGAGTCAGGCAAATGCTATACGCTGTAGTTTTCTGCTCAGCTAAAAAGAAGGTACAGCACAGCCTGTGGTGCTGTTTGCGTTCTTCTGTCACCTTTACAATATCTCAGCTCTGAAGGTGCATCATTGAAGACACCTTTTCTCTGACACCTCTGTCAAAATGCATTTCTTTTTTTGCACTTATTAAAGCAGCAATCAAAATATAAGGAAAACAAATTATGGCAACTGTGAAAGTAGGATTCTCCTCACAGGTAAAATCTGCCCCAGAGGAATTCCAAGCACTGAAACCATATTAAGATCACTGTATGCATCAAAGGGGAGTATTTAGTGCTTTTAAGAATAAAACTGTATTCCAGAAATAGTTTTATATCTTATGAGGAACACCAGCATTGTCATCAGCAGTGACAATACAATAGATTCTCCTCAAATAAAGTTCTCCTAAAAAGATAAGAATTTATCAAACTCATAAAACATTGAACTGCAATGAAAAGTACTGTGGGGATACACAACGCAGTCACAACCCATCAGTAGGAGGCGTTATGTTTCTTAGAAATTCTTGTTGGGCTTAACAAGGACACCAGACACGTGTCAGGGAACTCTTCTGCTGTTATTGTGCGGTCACCTTAACTTTGGCAATGAGCCTGCTGTTTAGACTCCAAGAGTGGTGAATAACAAGCTCTTAATTCTTACCATACACTTCAATAAGCTCTGAACTCCCACAGCAAACTTCTCAAAGGTTCTGGCTAACAAGCCACAACACACTTCTACAAGCTCTCCACTCCCACAACCAATTTCAGCACAGAGAATGGGGTGGAATATAATAGGCACACTTTGCCCAGGCAAAGCAAGGGGAGAGAGAAACAAAGACAGAAAAGAGGAAAAGTAAACAAAGAATATCTCTAGTCCTTAGATCCCTCATTGGTGCAGCCATGGGGATGGTCTGGAGCTGGGGTAGGAAGATGTGGCGGTGGTACGGATTGACAATAAAGGCCTTGGGGCCCCGGCGTGTACCACCGCGGAGGAGGGATTCTGGTGGAGAGTCCCCAGGTCAGAAGGAGTTCCCCCCAAGATGGAGACAACAATAGTTTAATCCATGTTAAGTTAAACCTGCCCCTTGTTCTGTTATTGGTTCTATGGTTGTCAATCAAATTTCATATGTACCCCCTGTTCTGGAAAGTTCTTCTTAGTTCGGTTACTGATTGGTTTTCCCCTCTAGACTCCTCCCTCTCTCCTCCCCCGTCTCCTGACAATTGGATCTGTAACCCTGGACCCTCCCTAACTCCTCCCCTGGACCCTCTTGTGATTGGTTGTTAATTCCCCTTTTAAACCCCCTGTCAGAGGGTGTTCGGGGCTCTTCGTCCCTGGATTCCCTCTGTGCCTAATAAAGGTGCAGAACGTCTATACGGAGAGTCCCTCTCTCTTTTGCCTTCGGTGTTCGTGTGGATTCTTCTCCTTACCCCCTACGCTACGACCAGCTTCCCAGCGGCAGGGCCGTACTTGAGCCCTCCTGGTGTCACCACCCCCTACCCTTGGGCGGTCCGGGACACTGGGGTCACGCTGGTTCAAGGAAGTACACTATCTGGGAAGGCGTCGAGAGAAGACCAGAGCGACAGGAAGACACAGACAGACAACAGCACACTTCAGTTTGTGCACCACCTTAGGGGATGCTAATCTGATGCTGACATCTCCTTGAATTTAGAAGGTACTCTTTGAGTGAGGTGACCCAAGGAAGATTTCTACACATGTAAGATACTGCAAAGGCAGAGCATTCTAAAATTTAGTAACAGAAATGATATTTTCTCATTATTATTGCTGAAAAAAACCCAGAAATGGAATGAACAGATTTCAGTTCCAATATATTGTACTACATCTTCATGACTGCTCCTTCTTAAAAAGAAAAATGTTGTACTTCTATCCATTTATTTGATTTTACTGATGTACATCCCACATTTACAAGTTGCAAACAGCTATGCTTTTATTCCTGCAACTGCTAGAGAAATCACACTTCTGGGACTTACTGACATCAGTATTCGATTTTCCACAAATTACACAGGGTATTTATTCTTGCAGTACTACTCAAAGGAGAGAATCTCTTCTACCAGCCCTGTTAATCCATAATTAATATGCATTAATATTCTTTTGCGTGTATATAGGCATGCACATTTTAGGATGTATTCCTTACTTTTCATTAATATAATTTATTAGAAGAATGTCTGTTTTACACAAAGAGGATCCACTGATAAAAATACATTTTTTGTAGTTATTCCCACCAAAGCAACATGCTCGCTGTTATGAAATATACTGTTTTTGCAGAATACTTGCATGGGGCTGACATATTGGACACATGTTCTATAGGAGGTCTGTGTCTTTATAGAAAATTAGTTTTACAGCATCTCAGATGAGCTGATCCTCTATATTTAGATGACTGAATCAGGTCCCTAGGTGGTTTGTAAGTGACATCGGAGTCACGGATCATATTATTTTGATTTCCAGGTCACAAATTATTTTCTAAACACCAGGAAGCAATTAACAGTTGACAGAAATATATCCAAGTGTCCAGTAATAATAGCCAAGCCTCCAAAAATCTCCACAAGATTGAAGATCCTGTGTGGCCCTTACGGGAGGTCTGAGCAAGAGAGAGGATAAGGATAGTAAAACCAGTCCCTTCTTTCTACCAGTTGCCAATTTGATAGATATCTCTTGGAGCTGGTGTCAGGTGAAGCGCTTGAAGTGGGTGAAAAGTAATACATCATATAAATAAAAATGAAACTCTCAGCATCTGACAAAAAATGCCTGCAGTGCAATACTTTCCAGTCATAACTGATTCTCTTAGTAGAGAGAGAGAACATACTGAAAGTCTTTTAGCTCTTCACCTTGCCATAGAAAATAAAAATTGCTTCATTCAAGATAGAAGAACACTGGCATATGAAATATAAATTTTCTCTCAAAAAAGTATAATTTTTAATGCAAAAGAAAAGGCAGAAAACAGCTGTAGGATTGTTTAGCATTCCAAACTGACTTGCCCACTTCAGAATGTCTGTTCTAAGTGAATATTTAGTAGTGCAGCTGGCATTGTTACTGATTGAAGAACTCCACTTATCACACTGAGCATCTTACTTTCCTGGAAAAATCTCTCACAGCTTCCTACTTAATTTATCCATCACCCAAGCTCAGATTTCTTATTTGTTTACTTTTTTTTCTCTTTTGGACGTTTTTCTTTTGTTTTCCTTCCATCCCTTGATTCCCTCCAATCCTGTTGCCTTCTCCCTTCAAATTTTCTTCTCCCTCTACTTTTATTTCTCCCCCATGACCTTCTCCCCCTTCCCTTTACTCTTCCTTCCCTTTAATTTTTAACAGGTCTGAATATTTACTTTCCAAATAACAACAGAAGAAAAAAAAAAACCACAACCATGGAAAACAGACTTAATTAAATTATAACCATTGATTTATAGAAAACTTTCTAACCAAAGAAGCCATGTGCAATGGTTTACGGACTCATGATAGTATAAGGATTAAATGTTTCTAAAACCTGTTAGCTAAAGCAGGCCTGGAATCGGTTAGCTAGAACAGGCCTCAGAGATTGTTAGTTAGTGTAGGCCTTGGAAACGGGAGATGTGAATTTCTACTTGTGACTGCTTAGGACATATTATATTGTTTCTGTTAAACCACGCGAACCCCCACCTGTGTATCCACCTACAGAAACGCTCTGGGAACGGGGGGCTTGGAGCCACGCTTGGGTGAAACAATCCTGGAAAGGGGGACGGGGAATCGTACTCGGGTAAACATAATCTTGGGGGAGGGTTTTCCAATAGAACAATGTTAAGCTAATGATTAATGTATAATTAACCAACTGTCATGTAACGGAGAGAGTATAAAATGTGTTCAGTCTGAATCCATGTTGAAGTCGGATTTGGGTCCATTACCCCCGATTTCCAGAGCTCTTCCAATAAAAGCACCGCATGTTATCATCCCATGTGATAATATGTTTCTATGCTAACACTCAGATATAATTATTTGTGTGCAACCTCATCATTAGAACAAAATCTGAAGTAGTAGCTACTGTAACATGGACTTCAAGGAAATGTGGTAATTTTTATGCACTTGAAAATATGGTATTTTGCTTAGCATTAAGGTAATAATGGTGATAGAAGCAGGAAGACCAGTAATATAAATCTAGAAGGGACAGCAAAATCTGGATTTTCAGAATATTAAATAACTTTCTCCTAAAGGTTACTTTCCAAAGGGCACAAGAGAAAAATATTTGTTAAATCTGCATCAGAATGGCGTTTTTTTCATGCTTAGTTAGTGGTGCATCACACTGTACTTGTTCTGCTGTGTTTACATGCCTAAGAGTTCCAGAAGGCTGCTCTCTCTATAGCCCAAATCACATTGGAAATATCATTTGTATTTATACAGAGTCATAAAAATAAGAAACTAAATAAAACTCTCAGGAACAGACCTATCAGCAGATACATTTCCTGTAGAGGTAAAATATGCATGCAGTACAGCATCCTGCACATTATCCTTTAATTTTAGATACAGATTATCTTAATTTAAATAGTTTATGTACATCAATATTCCTGTCTCTTTACTAGATTCAGAAATAAGTCTCACATTATTAGAAATGCCATGTATTAATTAATTAGTGAATCAGAGATGCAAATTTAACAATGATCTCCATAGTAAACACACATGACACCCTCTAGAAATAAAAAAAAATAAAATTGTCATGCTGATTTCTTTTTCCTTTTTTTTTCCTTTCCTTTTCTTTTTGTTAAGCAGAGCATTTTTAGTTAGCTGTACGCTCACCACTCCTAGTTTATTTTGGAAGTTTCCATATCATTCTATGCCTTAAGCCATATTTTTTTTTAACTTAAGTGTAAAAATAATAAAAGTACCAAAAATGCAGCATGTTGCTAAGCTCTTATTGTTGCTGAAGATAATCCAGAAGCAACCTAAAGAAAAGCATTTGGCAACTCAGCAAAAATACCTCCTTTTTTGCAGGATAATATTTTAGTACAGTGCATTTTACTTCAATGTTATTTTTTCATAAGTTGTACTAATATATTACACAGGTAAATATAGAAAAAAGCAATTTTAGTATTGAATGTGTCCAAACCCCATTTATAAATATTAGCTAGGATATTGTATTTGAATGTCAAAAAAGCAAATATTACTTTTACAAATAAGAGGTAGAAAAAGAATTATCTTGCCAAGAGAAATCAGGAAAAATACTTCTGTGTCATCACCTGTACTTCAGATGTAATTGCTAAAAGCCCAGATTCCTTACAAGGGACTTGAGGTACTTGCTGTGTCCAGCTTCTGTATTGCATTTTGTTTATAATAGTACAGTAACAGGCACAATACAGCTTCGATTTCAGGAGTGTTTCTAGGAGCTATCTTTCAAATACTCTTTATTATGATGAAAACTTTCTCAATCTTAATGTAGAAAAGATGCATTTATCAACAGTCTACTCATCTTCTCAGATAATAGTCTTATCTTGTGAAGTGAAATCATGGAATGCAAAAAGCAAGATCAATTGCTATTTTGATATGAATTATTTTAAGTAGATCTGACTTTTTCTAACACTGCTGGCTGTACTTTTCATTTCTACAGCAACAATTTTATTTTAGTGGTAGGTGTTTATTAAGTGCAAATTCCAAATTTAAAGGATGGTTAGAATCTACCAAATAATCAGAATGGAAATACAAAGAAAAAAAGAAGTATGCAACCTTCATGGATACCTTTCCTGTTTATTTACTTTTTTTGTTGTTTAATTTTGAAGGTGAGTAGGTGTGTCTTTTCTGGATGTTTCACTTTATGAATCATCTTCATTGGAGAATTAGTTTTTGTAATGTGGTGTGAAAATGAGGACTTCTTTTCAGGCAAAAGTAAAATATTGGTTTCAACTTGTCTCTAAATTATACATCTTTGTGCTTTTGAATACAGAATTCTAATCTAAAATCCATTCATTGTGTGAGTAGATCTGTGCTTTAATTGCTATAACAATACCAACTGCTGCACTTGCTTAGAGGCAAAAGACTCTGTGGATGAAAGTGTATTTTGCTTCAGGGTGAGACTGGAATGCAAACAATTTAAATTCCTTATTTTATTGTATTACTGTTTTCTATTCTTATGTTTTGATTTTCATTTTGACCAGGTTTGTCTGTGTACTTTCTGTAGTCATCTTGAAAAAGCAACAGTGCAACAAAAGAAATAATTTTTGTGTACACGTGGAGGAGAAATGTCCATTGCATTTTGTGAAGTTATTTCATACAGTAGTTTGAAACCAGAGAGTAGAATAATAAAACACAGTAATCAAAGTTTGCTTTTCAGTAGCTAATGAACTCAAAAAATCAGAACTCTTCCCCATAATCTCAGAATCCAGGCAGTACTGCTGCCACTGACAGCCCACTTGGGGAGAAAATATTGTTGGTTGTTCTCCTGGGTACTCAGCATCACAGGCTGTGACCTCCCTGGGGAATGGCAGCAGCCTCATATGGACAGTCCAGCTATGATCCTGGCTCAGGATGCTCAGCAAAGATAATCCTGAGGATGCACAGTGAACAGAAATGGCTGCAGTAGAGGTATGTGCTGGGTTGGAAAGTGGCTCCAGAGGACACAGTGGCACTGGAGAGGCTACCTCTGCCCAGGAAAACCATTACCTTGTCCATGTGTTCAGGCAGGGCAGCAACAGGGACGTGCTGAGCAGTTCTGGAGCATGCTTTGGTCTGCATGGTAGATGACAAAGCTTCCCTGGGGACACAAATCCAGACTAGCTTGAAGCATGCTGCAGCACAGCTGTCCATCAGCAGTAGTGTGCATTGGGGAGGGCAGAATACAGCTTTCAACCCGCCAGTACATGCCAGGGACACTGAAATACCTGCTGCTCCAGCAAATGGAAATCTTGACCATTTAACCCTTTGTGGGCTCAGAAGTGAACTCTCAGCAGCATTTCCTTCCCTCACAACATTTCTTTCTCTCCAGAGCAATAAAAGCAGGAGTAAGATGTCTAGAAGGGGCTGTGGATGTGAAAGGAGTGGTATAAATTCAGCCCACATTCTTCCGGAGGTGAGGCTGCAATTCTGACTGGCTCATCGATATTTTTTTGTTTGTTTGTTTTGGTTTTTTTTCCTCAGCATCTCTGTGCTGACAGTCCAATTCCACCAGGAAGATCAAGGGACACTCAGTGTCACTGCACAGCAACCTGACTCACAGAGGCCCGACCGTATTTTGGCTTACTGCCTGTCCTTACATGGCGCTTGCAAAATCTCTCAGTCATATCTCACTGGCATAGCTTTCTCTTGCTACATGCTGTCAGTCCCAGCTCTGAACATGTAGAGAACCCAAGGAAAATGGCTGGAACTCAAGAGTCTGTACCACCCCTGGGCAGCAGGGTCTGGAGGCATACCGGTGTGAATGCATCCTCCTGTGTGCTGGCATGGATGAGCCCTGTGAGGGCTGGGCTGAGGGAGAGGTACGGGCAGGGTGAGCAATATTAGAGTAGGGTGCAGGCTTTAATGACAGGGAGCATGTGGAGAGCTGCTGCAGTGTGGGAGTTGAAGCAAAGAGAGGGAAAAAAGGCCAAAAAAGGGATATGACTCCCTGGAAAATGCCCAGAGTAGCTGCCAATACTGCATCCCTGGCAGTGTTCAGGACAAGGTTGGATGAAGGTTTGAGCTGCCTGATCTGATGGAAGGCGTCCCTGCCCATGGCAGAGAAGTTAAAACTGGTGATCTTTAAGGTCCCCTCCAACCCAAACCATGATTCCTTGATTCTAAGTAGGAACAAAGCAGCCTATACTGAAATTCTGCCTGCTGTAGACAGATTGCTGTAGGTACTTAGGATAAGTGAAATAGGTCTACATAAGTGTATATTTGAAGTCATGTACTCTGAAATGTAGCAATAAGCAACCTGGTTGCCTTCCAATCCTTTGGCTCATGGTTGCCCACACTGAATAGAACATGCTAAAATTGTGAACTAAAGCCCTTCAATACATAGCAAAATTCACTGTTACACTGTAACTTATTTTTCCAGAAATTCTTTCATAATAAGATTTATCTTTAGAAAAAAATCCATGAGCAAATAGCAGTTTTCCGATTAAATGACAGGTTAAAAATAACTTGTCCTCTGTCACATTAGTACAGTGAACACTGGAGGAAACTGTAGGACTCGAAAGATTCTATAATTCTAAAATATGAGTGTATGTTTTAAAGATATAACTGCTATGTAAGAAAAGAGTAAGTCACAGTTTTACTCACTTAAAAGATTCGCAAAAATTTTTACAAATGAAGAAAACAAAAGATCTGTTGAAAACTGCAGTCTCTTCTAATTGCCAGGGGAAAAAAAATCAGTTTCTAATAATTGCTAGAATCTGACAGTACTTTTTTAGGCCTAGTTCTGTAATCGGCTACTGTCAGGGATAGCCAGCTAAGGTAAGCGGAAAATTGGGAAAGATAGATAGGCACTTCCAAAAGGCAATTACATCCTAAAACTGACTTCTAAATTTGATAAGATGACTCATTCTTAAAGCTGCTTCCTTTGACCATAAATAAAAGCATGGACGAATGTTGTAAGGCATGAGAACCCTGTCAGGGTGCCCCAGCCAAGTTATCTTTAGTACCTTTATCAGGGCCTGAGGAATGCAAACAGTTCTAAATTGGGAACGAAGATGTTAGAAGAGAGAATAACAAAAACAGATGAAGAGGGACTGTACTACCCTGGACTGAAACCAATCAGGTGTCCTGAAAGGTGCATGGAGGGCGCATGAACAGTGTGGGAGACCCAATCGGGTTGTGCATGATCGCGTGAACTACAGCTGCAGAAATGCATAAGAATGGAGTAATGTAAACAATAAATGGACTCTTGCGTAATCACATTGATTCGCTGTACGAGGGTCCTGTGCTCCCGCAGATGAATAACTTCGGTTGAGGGACCTAACTATGAGACATTTCAAATCAGAAAAATTAATCACGTCCTTAGACTGTTATCATATGTGAAGTTTAGACTCTTAAAGAAAGAAAAATATGTATAATCTTAAGCGAGACACTTAACTAGTAAAATGCTTTTGTTTACATAGCACTTGGAGTAGGTTAACTTTGACCTAAGAAATTTTTATCTGCTTACTTTCTACTAAAAATTTAAAATATCTAATTCTCCTAGGAAAAAAATCTTACTTTAAGCAGAAAAAAATTTATAGACTTGACACATACACTGACATTCAGATGTATATCTTGATTTCCAATGTTGTTTCCTCAATAGCCAGGGGAGGGAAGGTTTTTTTTGCACAAAGAGTCAAGTCTTTATATCTGCTGTGGTTGCTTGGTACAGATTAGCACTGCAAACAGCCACTAAAGAATATTCCCTGTACAAAATCCAAAACTGGCACACAGATACCATAATTCCTGCATTTCTTTCCAAATTCTGTTAAACCTCAGTAATAGTGGAATGAAATTTTGACGAAAAATTATTTTAAATCCCCATATTTTCAGATACTACGTCAACCACTTCAGTTGCACAAGCAGAGCAGGATTAACAAGATCATTTAGTTTTAATTTAGATTAGGAATCTGCAGCCCCTGGGATCCTGATCTGATACCTAGATCTGGAAACCATAGTAGGTACCTGTCATTCACCTTTCTGTCCCAACTTTACTGTCCTGAAATAGTAAACTAAATAGAATTAATCAGAAAATTAGGACAGACAATTCGCACTGGACCAATATTAATATGCTGTGTTTTATTTTGTTTATTGAAATACTGGCATCTTCTTTATAATATTCTACTGAAATTTATAAATCAGTGCTTACCGTTAAAACAAGAAAACAACTAAAATATAGTGTCTTGGATTTCAAAATGTTTTTATGTAAAGCTTCTCATTGTTTAGATGTTCATCTGTTTTTAACCTTATTGGCTTTTATTAAATTCCAAAACAAGATTATCTATTCCATTTAAACATTTACCTAAAAATGTATGCTGATTCCTTAGCATTCTCTTTACTTGAGTGCTTGTTGCTGGGGGAGGGACATGTTATTTTGGTTTTATTTGCTTCTATGTCATTCTTTTTATTGCAATGATCTTCTTTCAGGTGACAAATAACAAAAAAAAGAATTCAATGATAATGTTTTTCAATAATGCCTGTAACCTCTTGTGAAAACACTGTAAAAAGCAATTATTGAAACAATTCTGATTTCATTGTATTTTAACATTTTTTTCTAAAATTGTTGTTATATTGCTAAGTCTATTGGCATAAATGTTTCTTTTTTGCTATTTTTTTAGATTTTTTTCTTTTAAGAAAATTGTCTACTTGAAGTTATTATTAACCTTTCTACTCTTAAGGTTCAATTCCTAACCGACAGCCAATTCTGTCACTGAAGCAATTAACTGGATAGGAATGTATCACTGTTCTGATTTCATCTGAGAACTGATTAGCAGTTGGTATGGTGCTGTGTTTTGGATTTAGGATGAGAATGTTGATAACACACTGATGTTTTAGTTGTTGCTGAGCAGTGGTCAAGGACTTGTCAGCTTCTCACAGAGTCCTACCAGCAAGGAGTCTGGAAGGTACAAGAAGTTAGGAGGAGACACAACCAGGACAGTTGACCCAAACTGGCCAAAGAGATACTCCATACCATATGGCATCATGGCCAGGATAACAACTATGGAGAAAGGTGGCTGGGCATTGGCCATTGGGTGGTGAGCTGAAGCAATGTGAATTGCTTGTTCTGTATATTCAAATTCTATTACTGCTAGTTTTGTTGTTGTTATTATTATTAATATTATCAATACTATACTAATAATGTTGTTATTATTGCTGGTTTTATTATTTTATTATTATTATTTTCCCTTCTTTTTTCTGTCCAGTTAAACTGCCTTTATGTCAAGCCATGGATTTTAGGGTGTTTTTCCCTGATTATTTCCCCCATTCCACTGTAAGCAGGGAGTAAGGGAGCAGCTGTGTGTTTAGCTGCCTGCTGGGCAAACCACAATAAGCAGAGGAGGGTTAAGCTGTGGGGAAGGGTAGATAGGAAATGAGTTGAAGCCCCACAGTTCTGTTGTGACGTTTCAGGTGTTCTCTCATGTGCTTGACAAAACTGAATCTGTCTCTGTACTTCTTCTGTGTACTATATTTGAAGGAAGCTTTGCAGGACTATGAGGAGGAATTCTCATGAAGAAGCAAAATTAATATATAGAGTTTCAGATGGACAGACCTCATTTAAAAAGTCATCTCTTTTCTCCTGAACAATTTAATGGACAACATTCATGCCCCAAAGACCGAACAGTGTTCTTTGTTGTGGATTCCTTCTGCAGCATTATGGCACTAGAAGTATTTACTTCATTCCAGAAGCAGCTGCAGAGCCAAAAGGAAAAAAAAAAAAAAAAAAAGGCAAACCAAAAACCCCCAAACCTCTCTATGTTCTATGTTTGATCTCTCAGACAAGTCAGCTAGGATGAAAATTCCTGCAGATGACCCCATTAGATCTATGCATACAGAAAGAGTTAAATGACTTAGTGTATGTCTTCATCTCATTTCTAGCCCTATAGACCTCACCCTCTGACCCTTTTCTTTGGAAACTGAAGGCATCATCTCTGCTCTAGCTGTAATTGATCCTCTCAGTGGGTAATTGGTTTTGCAAGCACTCACAAATGCATTGGGGTTACATTGAGGGGATATATTGAGGGGAAAGTCCTGCTTGAAAAACTTAATTGCCCTTATGAAAAGGTTACTCATCTGACCAAGGGAAGCTAGTTGATCTAATTTATTTTAGATTTCAGTAAAGATTTTGATAATGCCTCTCACAGTCTTTCTTCTGGACAAAATGTCCAGCACACAGCTGAATAAACACATCATGTGATGGGTGAACAACTGGCTCACAGGTCAGGCGCAAAGGACTACAGTAAATTAAGATACATCAGGCTGCTAAGCAGTCACTATCAGGGTCCTGTAGGGCTCCATTTTAGGGCTAGTTCTCTTCAATGTCTTCATAAATGACTGGGATGCAGTACTTGAAGGCATACTAATTAAGTTTGCTGATGACACTAAACTGGGAGGAGCTGTAGATGCCTTGGAAGGAAGAGAGACCCTGCAGAGAGATCTTGACAAATCAAAGGGCTGGGCAATCATGAGCAATATGAAGCTTAGCAAGAGCAAGTGCTAGGTTCTGGTCCTATGGTCATGGTTACAAGCACTCTGCCCTCATCCATGCCAATGTGCCTGTGTTGATAAAGGAGAGAACTCGTTATTCCAGAGAAAAATATCTTTTAAGTTATGTATATGTTAACATTCAGGGTCTCAGCTGGTTCACAAGTACTATAAATACTTTAGTAGAGTACTTTTAAATGTTTAGTGCAGATGCTGGCAGACAAAATTCTAGTTGCCTTAAACATCTCAGGGAGTTGTCCTTCATCTTGGAAAATAAAATCAGAAAATAATGTGTTATCCAATAGCTGTCAGCTGTTTATTTACATAGTTTTCTAGTGCATTTTGAGTCATAAACTAAGAAAGTACCTATCCAGAATTTCTGTGTGGGAAAATATGGACTCTATATGATATTTTTATATTAGGCTTATACCAGAGAGAATCTTTTTGCAACCAAGAGCAACAGAATGTATAAATATTCTAATTAGAGATCTAAGTTTAGGATAGCTATCTTGACAGTACAGATGTGTGACTGAGTCATTTTAAACTCTTAAATGTTCACTGCTGTTAAATCTATACACTCATTCCTACTTTCACAACTAATCAAGTTGACATTTCATGTTTGAGACATGCAGATTTGAAGTCTATCTGCTGACTCCTTTAAAAGTGTAATAGTTGTATGATTAAACATTTCAGTGGGATAAAAGATGTTCATGAGCTATGCCATGTTATCAGAATTTAATGAATGATCACTTAACAAACACAGTAGGAATGCAGAGTTAAAATGTTGAGGTTTTTTGACATCTGCATAGAGTATTGAAATAAATAATAAAAATTAGAAGCTTGAAATAAAGTTTTCTAGATAAGAAAGTAATTCAGATATAATAATAAACCATAATAGTTTTGTTTCATTCCCACTGAGCTAGCATACAATATCATAATAAAATAGAAGAATATCACGTTAAAGAGTTTGATAGATCTTATGTGTCAGACACAGTTTTGAATCTTGAAGTGTCTATATAATCTATTCATCCAGGACATCTCTATTTTTTGCTCTTTTATGTTTTAACTGAGAAAACAGAGGGGTTCCTGACTACTACTAAAGTTTTTCCATCAAAAAATTACAATTCTAGGTATTTTTCAAGTCAAAAGTGATCTTGTTAAAAGTTCTATATCTTAGATATGAGCAGAAAACTCTTAGTATGACTGATTTACCTAACAAATCTGATAGGAAATTTTCTTGATTCGCAGATAAGTTATAGCATATTGATGTTTTTCATGACAGATTTTATTCTGAACCCGAATTAAAGGGATTAGTCCCTTTACTTGGTAATGGTTCACTGAGATGACTGCATACCAAAATACAATATACAAGTTTTGGTTCTGTTGCTATTAAATTCTAACTCCAAATAGATGATTCTGAGTTTAATGCTATAAATTGCATGCTTTTTTCACAGGAGAATATGCAGGTAGAGTAGGTATAAATGAATATAAATATTGTAAACCAAAATATTCTTCTTATTTTAAGAACTGTAAACTGTTTGAATCTCAATAAATAATACAAGTGTTATTATATAAAAGCTAAATTGTTTTATATTAGAAAACTGAAAAACAAGACCCCTCAGAAACCCCTGCTTTGAATTTTGATAAATTACAACTTTTGATCACGTTATATTGCATTTATACTATATATATATTTATACTATATATTGAATTTAGGTAAGACCTTCCTTCTGCTTTCTTTCATTCACCTATTGTTCAAACCCGAAGATGATGTGACTGGTGTATTTTTTTCAAACATCCTGTGTATGCATCAAATAGAAAGTTTCAAATAACCTACTAGGAAATTCCTTGTGTTCAACCTGATTTATATCTAGGTGCACCAGATACAAAATTGTATTTGGCAATAGATGAAACAGAAGATGGTGACATGATAAAATATGTCTGAACAGCTGTATGAACAGCCTGTAGCAATGTAATACTGTGATGCCAGCTTCATTCCGACCTATGGAGATGTCAGCTGCACCTTTAGTCTCACGTAAGGCTGCTGCGTGTCCCTGTACAAATATCTGAAGATAAGCATATAGCTTTCTGATACAGTTAATGCTAACATGCACTTGAAACCTTATGGAAAATAACACAAACCTCATTTTTGTATTTATTTGTAAAAGCATGTTAGAAAACATAAAAATATCCCCAAGTGAGCTCTTCAGCAAGGAAGAGGAAATCATCAATATCACATTACTCCTGGAAAAGAAACCCTGTCATTAAAATCACCCTTCTGGTTGAGAACTGGCAATATTGGCAGCTGGATGTGACTTGTCCCAAAACTAAACCTCAATCTTAGACTCAGAGGGGAAATACAAAGCTGAACATAACAACAAAGAATGGGGAATTTACTAGGAAGTATGTGTGGAACAGCTTTAATTGCTTATTATTAGCAATTTCCACAATAATATTACTTTATTTATTTTCTTTTTTTTTTCTGTAAAAATAAAATCTGAATTAACAATAATATCTTGATTTGACTGATATGGTTGTCATCACTTCTAAATTGCTATCTTGTCTTTTTGTTCATTTATTTTATCCATTAGATATTTACATGTTGCAAATACACATCACATATTACATGGTCTGGGACGTGTTCTACCTGCCTGGTTCATCATAGCCTGTGTTGTATAGATAAATTAAGTGAAAAAAGCTACAGTCACTGATCTCATACAGGAATGTACACATGATACATATAGTCCTAAATTCCATGCATTTTGCATGGACAAAAATCTCATTCTACAATGTCCCTGACCTTTGACAGGAAGCAGTTCTGCAAACACAGTCTTTCCAGGCAATTCATATTATGTACTGTCAGTTTTCAATTATACTCCTCTTACACACAGAAGATGGTTTCTCATTCTTCCCCACAACATTCTCTTTTGTGCACAACTCCTTAGACTTGTATAGTCTAAAACTGAATACCAAATTATCAAAACAGTTAAGGAAATTAATTCCTACAAAGGATTTAGTTAACCTGTATTGTCTATAGTAATCATCTTTGTCTCATCTTCCCCTTTCACTAATGCTGCCTAAGAACACTCATGCCATCCATTTCCACAAACAGCTGTTGTAGCCTGTGAAATACCCTGACAGAAAATATGCCAGATGGCAATCATAGAGGTAGTAGAACTGCCAAACAATATACAAAAAATAAATAATTTTGAACTCTTCTTCTCCGGAGGGCTCTGTTAAATATGGGAATTAAATAGCAAAAGGATAACATCAAATGGTAATATCATTCTGGGTAAGAGTTGACTCTAGGACAAATTCTATATTCACAAATGGTATATGTGTTAAACTGCACACCTCCACACGTACACACATACACCCACATCCCCATGCAGTGACACTTATGAAAGTTACTGACATGTATTCCTATGTCATCTAAGATGTACTCTTTTATTCACGTATGCTAATATGGGTAATATAAAGGTGCACTTCAAAAAAATTTTGAAGAGTCTTTTAAATCATCATGTTTTAAATCATCTATGATTATTCTGTTTCCTTTTTAAGTCTCTGCATCATGGATATGCTGCCTTTTAGGATGTCACTCTCATGACTATTATTAATGACTTTTCATTTGAATTCTAATCAATTCTCAAAAAGGAACATACTAGTTTAATCTCAGATGTGGCTAGTATGTTCCTTCTGACTTCTAGAGCACAGTGTCTGGACTTTGACAGAGAGATTCAGTACTGATTTTATCAAGCTTTATAGTGATGAATACAAAGAAGACCTTACAGACCTATTCTTGGTGATGTTGATGCTAACAGGTAAAATCAATTCCTTTCAAAACTAACAAATTGCTAGACCATAGTCATAACTTTTCTCTACCAAGGGCTTTGATTCATTTAACTATACAGTGAGATTTTCATTACTGTTAAATACAGTTAGCCCTTGTGGATAAATGAAGATGGAAAATGCAGAATACAAAACAGATTTGTCATAGTTTGAAGATATGAAAGCAGTAATCCGATTTAATTTAGAAAGATATTGGTCTGGAGTGACACTTTCTCTCTAAATTTGGTAGTCATTGAGCTTGTGGACACTTCTTTGTTTTTGCTAAATACCTTTATATATAATAATGTGTTTTAAATAGTTGTATGGCTACTCCTCTTTCAGAAGTAAACTAAACAAACAGAATGTCCTAGGGCCTGTCTTACCCACAGAAACCCCTAGCATCTGAGAGGTAGGTATATTGGAAAGGATGAGGTAAATATAGGGGTTTTATAACCTACAAAGAGATGGCAGATTGACTTCTCATAACCTCCCCATTACGGTGACTTTATTGCTGAGCACGGGTTAGATTTTGCTGCTCTTGAGTGATTTATAGCAAGGAACAATCTTTAGCACAGGAAGTCTTACACATGACTTTTGTTTTCAGCCAGAGAATTTAGGTGAAGTTAAAGCTGATATAGGTGAATATGACGCTGAGCTGAAAAAAAAGAAAAAAGTAAAGAAAAAAAGTTAAGAAACAAGTACAAAATATTCATCCTGTACTATTTTGGAAAGCCCCTTCAAAATACACATAGGAAATCTGGAGCAGGCTGTCTTGCTCTGGGAAATTTGAAGAGGTTATAATGAAATATATAAGATATGGAGATGGAAATTAAAAACCTACATGAAGTTTAGAGGTCACTACGGTATTTTCTTGGTTGTTCAAGATGTTCTAATAGCCTCTCTAAAACCTGAATAAATCAGAATTAAATACTAGAGTATTATCATGCTTTAATATAAAACTTCATGCTCTTAACCATAAGTAATCTTTCCACAGATTATTATTATTTATTATATAAATAATATAAGCATATAATCATTGTTGTGCAAACACAGTTTAACTAGCATTCTTTCATCCCTACTAAATTTACTTGTATTCTGGAGGGTTTTAAAAAATATCAGTGACTGCTGGTTTTGAGTTTATATCTAGTCCTTCCAACTATCTTCATGTGTTTTGTCTAATTATGCTTCCATTAGATTTAACTGCAAAAAGAACTCCTTAATTTGATGAAGACCCTAAGTATACTATATCTTATTGTCTAGAAATGAAAATCTTTTTGGTTATCTCCAAGAAGGAGTAAGAAGCTTTAAATTACAAAATAGCAATCAATGATGAATAATCTGAATATTTACTTTGTTTATCATTGATGTTCTCCAATGATACTTAAATGCCACTGAAGTATGTGGCTAAGAAACAATTTTCTATTAACATAATCATCCACAAATAGCTAAATAGATGACTCTACATTGCTGTATAAATAAAACTCCCTTTTCATGCCCAACTAATCATATTTGAGTACTGAAAGACCATTAACACAAAATGCTATCCAAATTATTACAAATTTACCAATCTCTCATTTACAGTTTCACTCAACTTCTGGACTTTGCAAACTGGAGCTCAGAAGATTTGTGGCACATCTATACTGACACGGAAAACAGAGCAAAGAGATGATCTTCATACTATTGCTAATTACGTATTATTATGGTTCCTTTGTCTATTTTGAACAAACACAAATAGGTTTGTCCAAATTGGGATGTAGGAACGGTAATGGGGATTGGTCACTCCACAGACAGCTGCTTCCAAACAGTAAAATGACCAAGACTGCTACAGTTTCCCCTGCTTGTATCTTACCTAGTACTTCAACAGAATCCTTCAACCAGACAAGTTGGATTCTCACCCCCTTAATCACTCCATATACCCACATCTCTCTCTCCTTCTATCTTGCAAAATGGAGCCTGAAGTTCATAATTTATAAACACCAAATTGTTTGGGCTGCAAGAGGAAACAAAACAAAAGCCACACCAGCAAGATAGTCTTCTCTTAGCCTCAAAAAGACTTGTGTCTCTCCCTCTCTTTGGTTAACCAGCATATACAGTCTCATTGTCTTCTGTTTTCTTATTTTGGATATGTTCACATCTGAAATGAAAATTCTGCTGAACCTCAGTCACAGTTTTCATTTCAAAAGTAAAGGGGAAGAAAAGAACACCGTCCCACTCCAAAACTCCCAAACCAACACCAAACCCAAACAATCTTTAAAAATTACTAAATCAATATCCTTTAAATTGAAGTTTTATCCATATCTCTAAGACATGTATTTAAAGTTAATGTTTTAGTATTGAAGGGAGAGATAATTCAGTCCAATTTACTACTCGAGTCAGGACCAACAAAGTAAGATTAATCTTCATTCAGCCGAAGCATGAATAACTCCAAGGGTGATTGCAGAGCCTGGGTTTTGATGTGCTCCTCCAAGAAAACCTTGACAGTTTTCTTATAATCCCACACCAGGTAGCTGAAGTCCACAATTAAAACCCCCTTGACTTTCTCTTCCCTAGTATCAACAAACCAAGACAAAGTTCAGTAATGGCTATGGGATTTGTTCATTCTAGTAACTACCTTCAACTGAAGTAAAACAGGCAGAGGCCTTGTCCTGGGGTGATTTTTATGTTCTGGTTTTTGTTTTTTTGGTTTTTTGGGGTTTTTTTTGTTGTTTGTTTCGTTTTTTCCTATCATCTGCTTAAGCCCAGGGAAAGTCTGGCACGGTTTGGTTTTATCTCTTTGAGATAAAGCGCGAGTTGTTTTTTTCTTTCCTTCTAGTAGTCTGTCCAGCTGTGAGTTAGGACAGAGAGTTTTTTTTTCCCTTTCCCCTTCCCACTGAAATTACAGTTTTTCTTTTTCTTTTGTTTTTGTTTTTTTTTTTTCTTTCTTTCTTTTTTTAGACTGTTCGGCGTGGATTTTTTTCCCTATCCGAAAAAATCAAACCATCTCTGGGGAAGACAGTCGGCGGGACCTTCACGAAGAGCTGCCGGACACCCCAGGCCAGCCGGGCCGAACCTTCAGGAGGAGTGACATACTAGAGAAAGGAGGAAAGGAGAAACTATGATAAATCCACCATCTTTCTCCACCGTAGAGAAAGTTTACTGTCTAATATTATTCAAGTTTTGTTTTGTTTTAGTTTTTTTTGTGTGCCTGCGTGCACCTTGCTTGTTAAATAAACAGTTCTTTTTTCACGTTCCTCCAAGAAGGTTTTAATTCCAAACCTTAGTTAAGAGAAGAAGCTGTAATTCTGCCTTTTAGAGGAGACACCCTTTTGGAGTCTCCTCCCAAAATTTGTCTCAAACCGAGACAGGCCTTTAACAAACGTGCAAGAATATTTGGTTGAAATTTGTGAGGAAAATTGGGAAAAGCATTCACACCAGCCCCAAGTCCTCTTTTGCTCTACTTATCAGTAGATATTCTCTATGCAATTTAAATGTAATTTGAATAGTTTACACTGTCTGTATGATGGAAATAAATCCCATTGCAAATGATAGTATTTCATATTTTCATCTTAACTTATCTCAGGTGATTGAAGAAGCTAGTAGGCATTCTAAAATGAGATCAATATTAATCACATTGTCGGAAGACCACGCAAAATTATGAAGAACTACATCTTCTTAGTGAAAATTTTTATTCTTTATGATGGCTAGCACTTTTCTATCAAAAACTAGTAACTCTAGTTCGTTCAATTTTGAGTGAATAAAACCACAGAAATATTGCTTGGTGGATTCATGCATATTTTTGTGGTGTTTCCATCTTTCCAATATGTCATTTATTATTGTCTTTAAAAAGACTTTTTTCTGCTAAAGAAATCCTACAGGTACAGATACTTAGAATGCTTGTAGTACTAGCAATGCCAGTGTTAGAAGAAAGAGGATTTCTTTTTTTTTAATAATTAGGCATTTGACTATAAAATTCCACTGTGGAAAACTATACTTTTAAACCCTGGATTTTTTAAAATTCAAAAGTAGATGTTTTCTTGTTTTTTGCACATGAGAGACAAGGAAACTTTCATAGTGAGTTAAAGACATTTTGCTACATATCACTCCAATTTATAATGCTTAAATGAGCATGACAGGGAAAAAAGACCAAGAACCTACATGCACAATTGTATTTTAAGAGTTTTCCGTTCTGTCAGTAGCTTTGATTACTTATTAGTCTCTTCACAGTGACCACCACATATTTCCTGTGAATATAACTGATGAGGACTGATTGACACTGACTGCTACCAAATTAACATTTCCATGGCAGCCAATTACCATCAATGATCGGATGCTCATCTAGGACAATCTGAAAAACATTGCAATATAAACCAAATCATTTAGGTTACAGCAAATGCAAAAGAAACGTTAACAAATAGAGGGGGGGGGGAAAAGGAAAAATAAACTAATGGCACTGTCACTACAAGCTGCATATTTCCTCCTATAAACAAGAACAAGTATCATTAGGAAGTAACAAAACATGAGACTTTTGATCTTTTTATTTTCACCAATACCTATTGTGTAATTCTTTATGGTGTAAAAAATGTCTTCCATAAATATTTACATAAAGAGTGGGTTTTTTTCAAAGACAATGTGTTCAGGTTGTTTTCTTGTTATCAGTCTCTTAAAATTTGAATTTCTGATAGGTCTAAGAGATTCAGGAAACTTGAGGAGACTCAATATCTTCATTTTCTTTGAAACATATTATCTGATGAGAATATTGTTAAGATGTTTGGAGGTTTTTATCTGTTTCTCTAACTTATTACTATTCTAACCTGCTACTATTCCATAAGCCTTCAGCTAAGATTTGGATACAACATCTGAAATTAGATAGAGACCTGAGCTACCATTTTCCTTTGAAAACAAAGGACTCCAGGGGCCCCAGGTTGAAGAAGTGCTGCAGGAAACTACCAGATTTCCATTCAGATATGAGTCCAGGATGCCAGAAGGTGGACACAGTTAATTTTTGAGACACCCAAAACAGGGAAGTTCAAACTTGTAACCAGTGCTAGGTAAAATGGTTTCATGTTCACAGGAAAAGTTTGGGGAAGCAGAAAGTAGGCAAAAAGATTTATTTTCTTTTCAGTTATATTTTCAAAATTTTTCCTTCACTTTTTGTAAATTTACTTTTGAAACATAGCTGATTGTACAGTACCTGTTTAAAAGAAACCTACCTACAGTATTCAAAGTCAATAAGAAGGGATTACTAGTTACAGTTAGGTATAACTAAATTAGAGTGGAAATTTGGACTGGAATACTGAGAATTTTAACAGAAAGGCAAAATTTTCCTGGGCTCAAGAGAGCTTATGTGCCTACAACCTCACTGACCACAAAACATTCATTTTGTTTGAAGTCCTGCCAAGACAATGGGTTTGTGACCTAGCTATCACTTAATATGTTGTGGTAATATTAGATAATATGGTTATTAGGACTGCATGCTTTTCAGTTGGCCAGAAATTAACCCAGTTTATCACTTTATTTCCCTAGATATTGAGTTACTTGAATTATTTTTGATTTGTCAGGCAGACATAGAAGACGTCGTTCAGTTAATACTGAAATACGAGTCTTTATTTGTTTTATTTTCCAGCTTTACAGAAAACTTGTAAACTGTGGGCTCTCTCCCCTGTTCACTAGCTATAACTTGAAAGACTGGTATGCAAGGTATAAATATCTATAAAATTGAGCATAAGTTTCCTTCAGCTATGATTGCAATTTGAAATATGCCAAAATATAATTGATGTTGATAGTTTATACCCTAGAGGTTAATGTCAAGTAGTTTAGTGAAGCTACATCATTATTTTGTGTTGAATCTCAGAGTACACAGGATCTGAAGGGAATACATTCCTCTCAATAGTCCATAAACCCAAGCAGCTTCATAAGCACGCACGTGTACATATCCATTTAGTTGCTGGGGAGAACCAGAAGGGAAGATAGTCTCCTGGACAGTATCTATAATACTAAATAAAAATGTGCCAGGAGCCTGTGTCTGTCCCCAAGGCAGTCCATCAGTTTATACTCACAGTGTTTAGACTTAGTCTCATTATCCTGGAAATCATTATTGCTGAATATTGGTATCTTGGAAAAATACACTTGGAAAAGTATACAGATAAGAACTAGGGAATGAACTAAAAATTAAGTTCTATGTAGCTTATATAAGTAGCACCTTTTCCAGGTTTATTTCTTATGTGAATCCTGTGACAATTTCCATTAGAAGTTTGCATCTTCCTTGAACAACAGAACAGATATCCTGGTAAATAGATACTGACTGAATTTCCAATTTTCCCAAATGTGCTGATGGTTCTTAATGTATTTGTAGTTCAAAATCTAATAGATTCCCAAACAACCAAAGTTCTTTATTGTGTTCCCATTTCATATTGCCCCCCATGTTGTATCTTTATTGAACTAATAGTACAATAAGGAAACAGAAGGGTACTAAGTGTGCAAAAGTTGATGTGTCCCTACACACTTCTTATTCAAAGTAATTGTGATCTTACTGCTGAAAGATTGGCTTCCTGTAAATTAATATTGCTTCAGAATTGATTGCAGTATTACATAGATTACATCTGACACCTCTGGATATCTTGTTTGTGCCCCAAGCATCTCTATATGTGCCTGCGATGTTGACAGTATGAGTTATATGGGTAAATATTTAAATACATTCTGCAAAATGTGCTGAGGGGCAAATCAAAAGACAGAATTTTCTCTGCTGGAAGTGGAGGAGAATTTGCTACAGAGAAGCAGTTGCACTGATCAGGCACAGCATGCTTGAAGTTGAAGGAATTTCCCTCTCTGTCCATCCTGTGTACACTTTCTTGCAGGAACTCTGACCCTTTTTAAGTATCTTACTGTCTGCATTTTTTCTGTGTTATACATATGTTGACAGCAATTCTCTGCTTCCTTATTTTTTAATACTGTATGCCAAGACCAAATTTGCGTAAGGTCCCCTGGTTGTACCCCTGAAACTTCAATTTCTTTCTATATACTTGTCCTTTCAGGAATACCTATTACAGTATATTCCTTCTTACTTGCAATATCTGGGATTAAGGGTTTGGGGTTTTTTTTCTTTGTAGTGGTGGTTTTTGTTGTTTTTCTTTTGGGTGGTTTTGGGGGGTTTGAGTTTTTTGGGATTTGGGGCTTTTTTTGTTGTTGTTTTGGGTTTGTTTTACTTATTGGTTGGTTGTTTTTTTCAGATTTGAAAATATGTCTTTCTTTCAGAATTCAATAAACACTTAAAATTTGATACTCAATTTTCCCTTTCCATCTCCCACTCATATCCTATAGAATAATAATGCAGTTGGACCTACCATGTCTCCATGAATGTATTTGGTCTATACAATGTTTTTTCCAACTTTCCTTTTTTTTAAATTACAAAATACATTTTCTTTGTATATTAACATTATTAGTCATGGTTCAGTTAAATAATACATACTAGAATCCATAATTTGGAGATATAAACACTTATGCAGTAGAAAAAATGAAGAATGCTAATTTACTCGTGTGTTTATATTGTTATTAAAGATTAATTTAAAGTCTTTAGGATTTTTTGCTGTCTATAATTTTATTTTCCATAGGATTACTCTGGCTGATGGAAGCAAGAGTGAAGACAAGCTAGGTGGATATCTATAGATCAGAAGAATCACAATGATATAGTATTAAAAATGTAAATTAGTTGGAATTCAAAGTATGTGTGTTAGACGAGACAAAACAAAACCTATCTTGCTATCAAATACCCACAAACCTTGTTATAAGGAGATGTCCTGCTCTCATGGAGTCTTCTGAGGAATCATTTGCTGGGCTTAGTTATGCCTGGTTTCATCTTTGCCTAGAAAATTTAGAAGTTATTCAAAGTTTACAGAATTATTAAAAATAAACAAAGTAACAAATTAAATAAAGATCTATCAGATTAATAGTTCAGAACAAACCAAATAATTTGGATTAGCTTCTGATTTATACCAGAAAAATATAAGTAACTTACTAGAGAATCAGGAATTTTTGCTAACCCTGAAAGATTATGCATAGATACATGCTGCTCTGGCTTGACTTATATGTAATGGGATGAAAGCCACATCTGTTCTGGAAGCTTTGCCACTGCTCTAGAGAGCAAGGAAATTCCTCCTAATCAGCATGCTCTCAGAGGTCTGTGCTAACACAGTCTTGTGGTGGCTTCTAAACCAAAGCTTTGGTCTTATGCCCAGGCAAAAGAAATCTTGTCTGTCTATGCAATACAAGTAAAGAGACCCAATATTATTGTGCTTAGTACCAAATATCTACATTAAATAAAGTATATTATATTCATAAAGTCAAATTGAATAAGGTGTTATTCTCTGTTGAGCTTGATTTCCATGTTTGTAACACTGATTAAAAAAAAAAAGAATTTAAAGAACTAACATAAAACCTGCTTCAAGCATTAAGGCCAGTTAAGACAGACTACTTTGTAGCACGGGTCAGGCCAGCCAACTAGGCCGAGGAGCCCCAAGGAGAGCCAAATAAAGGACCACACCGAGATGGCAGACGGAGAGGGCAGAAAGAGAGAGAGGGCAGAACCCTCTGCCTTTATTTATATGTTTTTACAAATCACCGTGGATTGGAGGTAGAAATCAACACCTCTTAATTCCACTGGTCAAAGCATCAATCAATCATATTTCTCCACCCAGTAGACTGGAATTATAAACACACAGACATTTAGGAAAAACATAGACAGTTGCTAAGAAACCATGGCCATGTTTACAGCAGAATGTGTGAGAAAGTATTACAGCAAAGAGAAACACTGAGAAACTGCAAAACTCAGGGCAACACTACTTTACTTCTCCATTACTAACGCTAATCCTGTGTAAATCAAATTTGCTCTGGACATAACCACTTGGATGTTCCAAAATGGAACCACGAGAAAAATCAACTGTTAAAACAATGGGCAGCTGGAGTCCACTGTTTAGACATGCTTTTTGGATATAAGTCAAAATCAGGGAATTGATGACATATTGCTGGATTGGATAGCAAAAGTCAGTTGGATGTTAACACAAATAAGGTTAGCTAGGCAAAGTATAATAATTTACTTAAACAACAATCCATTGCCTATGAATGTTAATTCTGGAGAGAGGATTTGGTTGTTTAAAGGCTGATTGTAAAAGCTGCACAGGAATGTAGTAGGACAAAATAACCCATTAACATAGCTGTCCAGATGGCTGAACTTTTGTTTCAGTACTATGAACTGTGAAACTCAAGTTCAGTAGCATAGATGTCAGTACATTAGAACTCACAAGAGAGCGTAAGTCTTGAGGCAAGAGCTTTCAGTTCTCATCTCCTATGTACATTTCCAGCTTGACACACAATATGCAATTTGGAGCTAACATTTTTAGCATGTCAGTCCAGTGAAGGGCTAAGAGAGAACTGGGCAGTAATTGTACA